>VZRU01007633.1:696165-762048 GCA_013398155.1 Pedionomus torquatus
ATAAAAATGTGCGGGGGGGGGGGAAAGGGGGGGGGGGGGGGCAAAGGGGGAATCACAGTTGGCCTAGAAGAGTCATGGGGAGAATTTCATGATATTGAGTGACTGAGCAACGAAACTGATGGATTAAGTTCAACATCAGCAAATGTAGCCAGAGAAAAGCTGCCCTAATTACCTAAACACTGGGGGGCCACACAATTTGCCACCATGGCTCAGGAAACAGATCTGAGAATCATTACAGTCAATTTGAGAATGTCAGCTCAGTGTTCAGCCGTTGCCAGAAAGGACAAACACAGTATTAGATATTTTTCCCACTTCTTCACATATAAAAAAATATTTTTTTACCACAACAAAGCCATAGCAGGCCCGTGTCTTGAAGACTCCGTGCATTTCCAGTTATCCCACCTCAAAAACAATACAGCTGGAGTACAGCGAGGTATAAAAATGGCAATAAGTATGTTAAAGATGTGGGCTAGCTGTAATACTAGGACAGGGTAAATACATTAAGGTTCTTTTATATGGGAACTAGATAGTAGTGGTTGGTATGATTAAAGTCAATAAAATCATGAACAGCCTGTAAAAGGAGAAGGAAATTAGTTTTTTACACAGTCTCAGGTTGATTGTGGAGGAATAGGCCATTCCTATCAGACAGCAGGATTAAAACAGGAATATACTTTGTTATATTATTTATATTGGCACCACTACTACCTAGTAGAGGCCAAGAGTAATTAATTCCTAACACACAAACATACTGAAGGTTACAATGAGCTAAAACCCAAAGACTCAGAAAACACTTCAGCCACAGACTGCTGCAAGGTGGGACAGTATATCTGGGAAATAATCCTCTCAAATGAGTTATGCTCAGGAACAGTGATGTATTTGCAGCACGTAAGCAGATAACACTTGTGTTCCAGTCTCATTCAGGCTGATAATGCCAGGTCTCCTCACAGCGAACTGCAGGCCCTGGTGACCATCAAAGGGGAAACTGTACTGAAGACACCTAACCTGAGTAACAGCACTTAGACTTGCTACAGAAACATATTTTCCTTTGCAGCTACATCAATACACAGAACACTCTCTTACCTTGCAGTTTACAGGTTTATTTTATGAGCCAGCTATGCCTCTATTGTGCTTTTCTTTCTTACAGCACTTTTAATCTTGCACAGCAATTCCAGTGGCTATACCAAAAACTGATTTCTCAGTGACATCTCTACTCTTTTACCAAAAGTCTAACTCCAGGCTCAACAACTGCTACCTGACTATGGGGCCCTGTGACACAGACGGTAAGCAGAAGTCAGCCAAACACCCCAGTGGATGTTCTCACCTGCAAATGGAACAAAGCTCCAGCCTGCTCCTGTGCAGTGTTATCACATACACATCCTCTCTCAACATACCCAGCTACTCACTGTATCACACAAGGGTTTGTGGGTATGTTTGGTAATAATAATGCTGATTTTTACCACCAACATCTATAACCATGAATCAACTGATACTTAACAGATCTGTATCCAGATGTTATCTATGTACTTGTTTCATCAACCAATGTAAATCCCTAGACAAGAAAAAGAAAAAAAAAGTACAAGCAAAACAGAGCATCATGAATTCTGTTGTGCTTTAGGCAACTCAATTAGAAGCAGTAATTAGTACATTAAGGTGACATACGATAAAACCCAAGAGAATAAACTTTATAAATAGATTAGAAAACTGACTTAAAATATCCTCTCAAAAATCCACTGAAACATTGAGCTATGCAACGTGCAGACCCTGTTACATCTAAAATACGTATCACACAGCGCTCATACCGATTTTACATAAAAAAATATTTTTTAAGAAGATCACACTTTTCATCAAACTCAAATCCACCTAAAAACAGCCTAAAGACTTATATCACTGTTTTAAACATGACTCAGTATATGCAATTAATCTTTCAACAACAGTAGATCAATTAGAAGGTATCAATTGTAATTGATGGTAAACACTGTTTATTAGCTTAAAGCCCCTTGATGCACAGCCCTGAGATCTACACAGACAGGAGCATCTACAAGGACAAAGGCAGAAATGGAGGAAAGCGATACTGGATGGTGGCTCTTTCTGTCCCCTTGGCTTAATCGTGTCTGACTGACCTCATCAAATCTTTGCAGGCACACAGAGAGCCCCCAGGGAAAGGATCAGTGGAAACATTAGATAAATTATATAGAGAGACTATTAATGCCTCCTCCATGTGAAGCAAAGGTCCTGGCCACTGTCAAACAATCTGGAGCATAGATCATTCAGCTCAGCAACAGGTGGAAGGTAAGTGACAGGCTCAAGCAACCGAGAACACCCCCAGGTATCTATGAAAGAAGAGGGGCAAGGTTCCCAACCCACCACAACAAACACAAGGTGCATAAATGTTAGCAAACCATCCTGGGCAATAACAGTGCAATAAAAGAGTGTTTCCTTCATCATTCTTCTTGTTTCCTTTTTCCCCCCTCTCATTTAATTATTTTTTTTTTTTCTGCACAAGATAAAACAGTTATTTCCTTCTGGGAAAAATTTCAATAAAGACATCTAACACAATGAAGTCTTTTCAGTTGAGTAATTTGTCTTGGCACTGATTTCCCTCCTTTCATCATACCTCTGGCAGAAGTAATCTTAAGCAGTGAGATTCACCTGAGAGCTGGAGGGTGGAAATGCCCTGTCATTGCAAACACATCTGTGCTGCTCTAGGAAGTTTATTGAAGTTCAGACTTCTCACTGACCTCCAAGTTAGTTTATTTTTGCAAACTGGCATGTTTTCTTCCTTCCCTTTTCCCAACTCTTTTATTAAAATTCTTTTTAAATTCAAATTCCTTTATCTGTTTGGATTTCAATTTACACAGTGACACCTCATTCACTATGAAAAAACAGGACAAGTTGGTTGGGTTTTTTTCCAGGGGAACTGATGTTGAGCAACATGAAACCATGGTAACTGTCAACTTCCACAAGGTTGTGCTATAAAGGAAATGAATTGGTGCAACCATCTCTTAAATATTTCTGTGGGTTATCACCATAGTAAATCTAACAAAAACATACTTCATCCTATAACTAGATTTTCATTTCACCGAGGGAAACCATTGATCATTTTAACCAGCTATTTGTGATCTACAGTCAGCAGTTCCCATAGGAAGTAAATATGCGCTATGAAGAAATGTATCTTTTTTCAAAGACTTCTCCTCTAGCAGCACAGGGCAAGGACTGGCAGCAAAGAGTGAGATTTAGGGGCCCTTGCTGGGACAGGAAACACCAAACAGGAGCAACTGTAGATTCCTTACAGCGCAAGAATCTACAGAAATATTAAGTTTTATTGTCCTTTGAGCAAGGGAAAAATCAAAGACTACAGGGGCCAATTAACTAGACGGAGCTGAAGTAGTAATAAACAGAGAAAAAACCTGAGCACAGTAGAGTCGGTGCCAAAAGTCTTCCTGTGAAGATTTCTTAGTTATTAGACCTCCTATAAGGCTCTACGGCAACAGCCAGTGAGATTCTGGCAGATTTTGCCTTACATCTCCCCTCCCTACCCAGAATCCAACCTTTTCCTGGACATGATACCTGGGGAGCGAAAAGGATCGGTTCCACTAGAGTAACTTAGAAATCTCTGCTGTCCTATATCTGGCCTTATCGTGCAGCTGGTCTCTTTCAGATGTCAATATTCCTTCTAGGATACCTGATCGAAACCAAACTCCAGAACCACAAGGTATAGTCTTTATTCATGCTTAAAATGGTCCACATTGAAACAATACAGGTTATTTGTCCCTTGCTACTTCTGGTGATAAGTTTTTCCATTAGCTCAGTTCTTCGATGGACTGAGATCTAATTCCCAGACTAAATTTACCACTGTTCAGTTTACACCCACTGATACACCTTTGCCAAAAATCTTTTCCACTTATCTCTTCCTCTATGGCAAGGTATTTGGAGAGCAATCACAGCCCTTCTGCACCCTCATTCTCTTAAGCTAACTTAAGAGTTAGCTTTCCTTCTGCTCTTTCTGCTGAAAGGAAGGCTCTTCCCTTACTTACTGTCCTTGCCTCTCAGCCTGAATTCAGCCGGAGCTGAACTGTTGGCTTTCCCAGCCAGCAATTTTTGTTCTGTGTCCGTGTCTTGTAAATGCCTTTCTGCACTTGGATTGTCCTTCTCCTGCATACCCTGCACAGAGAAACATCACCAAGTTTATCTGCATATGCCCAAGCTTCATTACAGATGATCGGAGTTCTCATGTACAATGCCTTCCCACCACCTTTACCTTGATTTCAACTTTATTTTGATAGTGACTTGACCAAGAATGTCTTGCTATTTATTGCATAAATTCTGGTGTATTCAAGGCCAAGAAATAACAGTTATTCACCAAACTGAGACTTCTTGTGTGATTACAATAATGTTTCTGAACAGAGGCAGGCAATTTGTAAAATACCCTTAGGAGACCAAAGTCAAAACAGAATACTGCAAAGATGTAGAACTCTGACACAAAGGTTTATGAAGAATGAGTTCCAAAGGAAGAAAAAGTTCTGATTATACATTTTTTTCAATTAGAAAACACCAGAATAAGCTAAAATGAGAATTTATAGTCTGGGTTTAATTTCTGAACCACTTAGTGTCTGGTAATGAAGTGTTTTATATCACTAGTTTGTAGTGAAGTACAAATTTTGAATGCTTGGTAGGCAGGAAAATAAAACATTTTTCAAAACAAACAGCTACTACATCACAGCAATCATATACAAAAAACAAACAGATTTTCTGCTGGTATGAGACAGTGCAGTTCCATGGATGCAGATCATAGAATTGTCTAGGTTGGAAGGGATCTTTCAGATCATTGAGTCCAACCATCAACCTATACTGACAAAACCCACCACTAAGCCATGTCCCTCAGCACCACATCTGCCAAACTATTAAATACCTCCAGGGATAGTGACTCAACCACTTCCCTGGGCATCTGGTTCCAATGCTTGGTAACACTTTTGGAGTAGAACTTTTTCCTAATACTCAATCTAAACCTCCCCTGGCACAACTTGATGCAATTTCCTCTTGCTTTCTAGATGCTGCAGCAGCTAAAGTGACAGTGACCACAATGGAGAGTTGCTCCTGAAAAGCTGTAGTTCACAAACGTTACAGCGTCCTCCACAAACTCTGCGTGATTTACACCAGATCGAGCCTGCGTAAATTCCAAGGAAGTCTTTGGACAAACTGAATATTTATAATGTGCAACACAATGGGGTTCTGATGCTTACATGGTACTACTGTACTTTTCAGGTCTTCTTGACCATATTTTCTTTTTCTAGCCGCACAGCTGACATCCTGAGTACAGAAATCTTTTCCCACTTTGCTGATGAATGCTTCTAAGACTTAAAAATATCCACTGGACACACCTACACGCAGATTCCACACACAGCACAGCCACACACTCTGCAGGCACAGATGTCCATGCATATTTTGTCGAGTGCACAGGAGCATGTTATATTTACTGTGCATAAATAGCCCACTAGCAGAGAAGATGTACACTAGGTCCAGTATATCCCGAGCCTAACACGGTGATTATCTGTCTCAGAACACAGTAACTTTATGGGTGCTTCTGCTTTCACACTTGTAATCAATAAAACAAACAGAGGCAGCCTTGTGACCCCCTTCCCTGGGGCGCCCAGCGAAGATGCATTCACTAACTTCATTGAATTGAGCTTCTCAGCACTGGAGTATGCTCTGCTACACAAAACAGGGCTGTTTATCAAAGATGTGGCCTTAAACTGTCATAAAATAGAAAAGATCAAAGGCTGCCAGAGAAACCATTATGCCAAATATTTTTCAGCATTTTTTTCAACCCCAAATATAATTTACTAGATAATTACTGAGAAGAGGAATGATACCACTCACTTTAGCAAATGATCATTTATTTTTTTTTGTTCTAGCACAAGGACTGGCATGTATTTAAATAATTTAAATCAAAAAAAGCTTTAAACGCAAAGATATGACTTGCAGCAAATCTTGGTATGTAATGGTCTATTCACCTAGAAAGTGAAAGTTAAAAACCCCTGTAATACTCTGAAAGGCTCATATCTGTGATTTAAATAAAGCCTTTTCAATGCCGGTAGAATAACATAGCAGTAATCAGAAGGGATGATCAAAAGAAAAGTTTATGCCACAGCTCAATCACTTAGAATTTCCTCTACAACTAAAAGCTGTGTTAAGTTTATGAGTTTAAGACAACTGTTGTTCCCAAGTAAATCCACACAGTGACCAGGCACTAGAATGGCAAATTCTTATCAGCCACTTCAGTTACATACAACATTGCCCAAAACTGTTATTTCCTGAGATGCACCCCCCAGGCAGTCTGAGCGACTGAATTTAACACAAGTGGATCTTTAAGTGCCCAAATAACCCATCAGCTTCTACAAGCTTTTCACAAAACATTACTAGACTGCACTTCCACGACCACTTTTTCTGGACACATCAGCTTAAGGAGTCATTGTCCATCCCTTCCCTTTTCCAAATTATTTGTTCTTGACTATGCTTCCCCCTAGTTCTATCAACACAACTGTTTGCAGGGCCACGTTGTGCATTAGGGTGTGCTTTGACATTAACTCACCTGATACAATACCTAAAAGCAGCCTGAAAACATGCTGCTTCCCCCTCCTTCATGCACTGTCTCCTCTGCTTCCCTAATTTTTAACCTGATCTAAACAAACTCATTGTGTAACCACAGAACCAACAGGCAGGTGTAGGAGGTGTACCTTTCTTTTGGTGGTGGTAACTGTTAGGTCAGCAAAACTGTCAAGCTGCACCCTCTGACCAGTGGACACATGTGGATTAGCATGTTGCTTTAATCTGGACTCAGGTAGAACTAGAGCTTTAGGACAGGGGTAAGCATTTGCTGAGCTGGAACCTAAATTTCCATCAACAACCAAGTCAATGCTCAAAACATGGATACAGCAGTGTCTAATCAGAAAATAACTTGCAGGGAGTCATGTCCTTTAGTTGGAACAGCAGGGTATTATTAACATTGCATAATAAAAGTTCCATCCTCATTTTTAAAAGCTAACAATGGAATTCCACACTCCCACTCCCACTCCATCCTATTATCAGTTAACTGAATTAATTGAAATCCTTTATCCTGTAAGAATGCACTGCTAGCATCACCCAACATTATTGACACAAATACCATTTTTTGTAGGAACAACTGCTTCATTGCTATTAATTCTGCCACACAGAATCTGTAAACATTATTAATACAATATGAGCAATTTGATCAATTAAAACCCACTGATTTTACACATCATAGAATTTTCTGCAATTACTTAGAAACCACACACACAAATTATCAATATAGAAACTGAATACAGTTTTATTTTTAATCTGGATCAAGTCCTGTTACCTAATGCAGGCCCCTTATATAGAGAACCTCTACTGACTCTGTAAATAATTCACATCAGTCTGCGAGGATGCAACTCAAAAACATCTTCCTATTAGAAAGGAACTTTGTTATGTTCCAAGTCTGCTTGCAATAAGCAGTTCTTTGTAGGCAATAAAATGGTTTAGGTTCCTTGCCAAATCTCAGTGTGTGGCCATTCCATAAAATTGCCTAAATCAATGCACTTGGAATTCTCAAGAATTCATTTTCCAAAGAACTTGCCCGATTCACTCTATATGTAAAAAATAGGCATTACACCATTTTCTATTTTTCTTAGCTTTCAGATCTATTCACTTAATTCAATTCACATTTAACATCTTGGTATGTAAGGTTCAGTTTTGCTCAGTGCTAATTCCACCACAAGTAAAGAAAGCCTAGAAAATGTTCAACTCACTGCTTCAAGTAATGCCCAGCAAGATGTGTATTCTAATTGTTGCTAATTGACTTTGTAAGTGCTCACACAGTTTTATCGCCATTATCTAATAATCGCAGAATACTTTTATTAAGTTTTCTGAATTATCTCAATTTTTGTCAATGAGTTTCAAAGCTGTGGGTATCTAGTAAGTTATTTGAGTGTTACTATTACAATAGACATCTTGTGATGCAGGCTGCTCACCCAAGCGGAATGCCACTGCTTGTGCCCTCCATAACCTTTAAGAAACAAGTGAAATGGCTAATCAACAAGAAATACAAACGTTCCCAAACACACTTGCCTGTTCACGCACTCAAGTGCTTGTAAAATTCAAACTCCCCAAGGCTCAATCATGGTCAGCTCAAACAGCTGCTCCAACCATTTTTCAGCACTCAAGCAGCTGTAGTTTTCTTCATGTCAGTCCTGGTGTGCTGATGACCACATAAGTGATACTGCAGTCAACAACCACCTGAGAGAAAGAAACTTCATGGTAACAGGGAATGCTGCAAGGAAAGCCACTTTGGGATCAGTCTGGGAAAATTTTCAATTGTTTTGTGGATCAACAAACAACTGGGAACATTTAATAAACCAAGCTCTCCAGTGGCAGAGAAAATATATCTGACTTAGTACCCTTCCACTGATACAGGCTAAAAGTTGTAATTTTTCAGAGGAAACAACTTTGCTCATAGCAAGAAAATTCAGATACAAATAAACATACTCTGTATTACCTTGTCCTCTGTTTTTTTTTTCTTTTTTTTTTTTTTTTAATAATGTTGCTACTTTCTTCACATTTTTACTTCTGCTTAAAATTTCTTTTCATGCCCTGTGCAATTCATCACACAATAGCTAATACCTGCATTCTGGGCACACACAGTAAAAGCTGATGGACCTGGCTACTGAGTGCCCCTCATACAACATGATCCACCGGAGGCTGAGAGAAGCCGAGTAGCACTGTCTCTAAAGTTTGGGTCAGAGCCATGGAGAAAACACACAGTAGTTCTCGGCCCAGTCTGCTTCCAGATCATTCCATCTCACCATATATTCTCATGAGAACTTCAGGGGCAGATGCCCAATTATGCTTTAAAATTAAGATAAAAAATAGTAAATGTTAGATGACACTGAATTTTTTTGCTACTTTACCCAATGAATGATATAGATCTAAGCTAAGGCAGAACACTAGGAATCAGCAGAGAGCTCATCTTTCACTAGCTTCACTGCAGACATCCAGCATCACTTTGGACGCATTGACACTGTAACCTGGCTATCTGTTTGTGGGAAATTGCTCTACCTTGGCTTCTCCACATAGAACATAAATGTTTTAGGGGTGCAACATACAACTTGTTCTACATACACAGCAACTAGCACAGCTAAGTTTGCTTTGGCCAGTAGGAGCTATTACCATAGAAGCACAGTACCAAATTCAGTAAACAAGCTGGCTTTTTACAACTACATCCCATTGAGTTCAAATTCTATGGAAGCACCCAAATCCCCTACAACAGCAGCTGGTGTTCCCAATCTTACCAGGTCCAAAAGCAATAGCAAAAATATGGAAATTACGCAGAACAATCCCTGTTCCAGAAGGTGTTGCTGGTATGTGTATTTTGCACAATGCTAGTACATCTACCCTACTAACCCAATAATCCAGTATTTGAGTTGATAGTTTACTTTTTGATCCTACAGGAATTATTTTCTCTTAAAGCTTTTGCTGTGAACTAAGCCTTTAATACAACCACACCAGCTACCTAAATCAGGAGGGGTTTGTAGAAGACATTTAATATGCAGCCCTTCACCTGGCATTTTATAGCATACTATTGTAATTTGAAATCTATCGGAAGGACTTTCTATTCATGACTCATTGCTGATAAAATAGTAACAGAGGAAGTCAAGAGAATAAATTATTAAATTAAGTTCCAAGAACTAAAAATAAGAGATTAAGACATGGCTATAGCTCAATGCAGTTTGTAATCAAACATGAATTTTCAATTGCAAAGACTTGCTTGAAAGGCCTTTTATCTTCAGGAAGCAAAACATGAGACAAACTAGCTCTACACAATCAGTGGTTTTGATCAGAGTAAGCTACATTAGTTCCACACAATTTAAATCCGTAGAGCAGGAAGTTTTAAAAATTTACTTCCATAGAAGAACTCTGCATTTTTATATAACCAACTACAGTGCTAGCAATGAAAAGGCAAGCCCAGGCCAGTGGGTACTGTGCAGCGATAACTGGTACACCACCAACACAGATGTTATTTTTGAGCACACCAGGCATAAACATTCTTCCAATGAACCCTTCATCTCAGGAATACTCTGTCCTCAGCTGGATAGGGTTCTGGAGGAATTGGGGCTGGGATCAACAGAAACATGGTGGGTTCTCAAAGGAATGCAAAGCTTTCACTTGAAATGCACCCTACCCTGCTCCCAACAAATGTCTCCATGGCAGGACAGGAGGCAGTCCCCTTTCCCAAAGCAATCCGAGATTATCAGTAGTCATGCAAAACTGAAACAGAACTTAATCTTAAGCTTAAAAATATTAGTCCGTGAAAAGACTTTCATTAACAGAAGAATTCATTCCTTCAGGTAAGAGATGGCTTTGCCCTACCTGTAGCATGGATTGTTTCAACTCTTAGTGTTTTCAGGAGTACTGTGCTTTAGGAATGATTGCACTAGAAATCAAATATCCCTAACCATAATGGCATTCTCTTTCCCCTCTAAAAAGTCTGGTTTGCTCCAACTCTGCCTCTATGACACAAATGAAACTAGTAACAGAACTCGCACCTTTGCAGAATCCTGGCAGATGTCGTATACTTTGCAGTCGGAATAGTACTCAACTTCTTAACCCCAAAATATCAGTGACAGATTACTGCCATTTCACAGCAACTTTGCTTCACAGATTATCTAAACCTCCTTCAGGTTCCCTAATATCTGACTTTCTGGCTGAAAACTCTGAACCCATGGTTTTGGTTCCACAATGACACTTCGACAGGTGCCCTGTGTTTTTTGCTGATGTGGGTCAGATCCAGCTCTGTCATACATTTGAACTGTCCTCCCGAGGACAACGTAAAGGTACAACTTGGCTTACCAAACTCTTGGAGGGATTTCTGCAACTGAGTCCTCACCACTCAAACCATGGAGATGTTCCGACATGCTGCTAGGTAACATTACACTACAGCACAACCAAAGATCTGCTGTACATAACCCAGCTTTTCTACAATTACCTCTGCCATGGGTAGTACTACACATAGGTATCTATTCTTCTGTTTGTTTTTAGGACATTCCCAGGTTATGCAGCCACACATGGTGGCCTTCCCACCAGACAGCCTTCCCCCAAGGACATGGCTATAGGAAGCAATGCATTATTATGGATCAAATCTGTCACTAATTTCAAGTGGCACAGTTTGATTAAAATTACAACAGCTTAAAATATGCCTTACAATTTTGTGTTCCAGCCAGTGCAAATACAGCAAAAGGAAATATGTGACTAGAGCAGCAATAACTTCAGTTGTTCCTTTGTTTTACTTTTGACTTTGGTGGCTTTCCTTTTTCTCCCACACGCTGGTAAGAAAAAATGGTGGAGAAACCATAGCAAAGTACTACATACTCACAATGTAATAACTGTGCTCGACCATCCTACCTCCACAAAAATGGAAAACATAACTGCAGTTGGTTTTGTTTTAGCCCCAGGTGATTCTGCAGCAGTGAAACATTTATTAACTTGCTTTACCTAAGGCATTTTCCAATTACCTGATGAAGACTCCACTACCATGAATGAACCACAAACGCTTAAGACTCTATAAGGTCTGCTGGGTTTTCCATAGCAAAGTTGAATTTCTTGATGCATACACAAAATGCCAGTATGTACACTGATTTTTTTTTTTTTTTTTTTTTTTTGGTATTTCAGGGATAACATTTTAAATGCATTTCCTTAGCATAAGCTTGCAGATTTTGATTCCCCAAACCCTAGTGCATCACCATATTCCTGTCTATTTCTATAGTTCACCAGGTGCAATTCTAATTTTAGACAAAGGGCCTGCAAAGGTCAGAGGTCTACACTGACTGCACACATGTATTTTTCAAGTTAACTTACAAATATGTTGTTTGTCCCAGGCAGCTTAGGACAAGTATTTTGAAAGGACTCTCCCAGATAGGCAAAAGTACATATATAATTTCCTTTAAATTTCTGCATGTAGAAATAATCACTTATGCTTTTAATAAATACACTGTTTGCCTTTTTTACATTAAGTTCCCACAAACATATTGTTCAAATCATGCCCCAAATTCTTCAGTGGAAATGAACTGCCAAGTCCTGGGTATGGACAGAAATAACAACTGAATATTTATATATAAACATTATATATAAATGCATGTATATATAAATAATTCATTTATTATCTGGACAATGACCCTTGGAAAATTACCAGGTCACGATCCAGACCACAGCCAGATTATATTACTCACTGTAAAGCTAACTCATAAGACAAGGGCATCACAAGCTGAGAAGCAAGGCTAACCAGTCTTAATTCTTGAGTTTTCATTCTCAAATATTTTTTTATTTAAAAGCATGGTTTGAAGTGACATTATTTCAGTAAGTAAGAAAAAACAGAATAGCCAAAGATGAGCCTTTATCAGAATCTATATACCTTCAGTTAGTGAAGTTTTTCAGAGCCTCTTAAACCATCTGCAATACTGGACTGATTTTCCTAATGATAAAAAGTAACTCTGTTGGATTTTTTGCATTTATCAAACATGCACTTCAACGTTTAATTATCTATAGAAAGTTTATGGCTTTGTAAACTCATCTGGCAGGAATATTATCTTTTATTAACATAAACAATTTAACAACATTATGTTCAAAGAATGAATAGTCTCGGGAATTCTGTCATATTCAGTAAAGCACACATGGTACCTATGGCCTAGAAAATAAGATAGTTGGGCATCTTGTTGGTTTTGAAGTTTTCATCCTGCTTTGTCCACCTTTGAAGTTTTCATCCTGCTCAAATTTGCTTTTCCAGCAACAGCATAGCTTTCAAGACACTTTCAAATGTTTCTGTGATAAGCACTGCCAATAAACGCATTGAGGTATCTGCAGATCCTATGTTCCCTTTCTCTTATCAAAACTCTAAGTAGGGCTGCCAAGAAACCTCTGCTAACTATTCCCATCCATTCCTCTAAGTGACCAGCATTATCATCACTACATTACTACATCTACTACACTATCATCACTACAATTAATTATTCACATTAAAGAAACTCTGCCTCGGTTCTCTGAATAATCATTTTCCTCTCTAAAACAGAAGTATCATCAATTCCTACCCCTTGGGTGGTTATCTTCTAACAATATATTGAAACAAAGGAGGTAAAAGAAAAATCAGCAGGAAAATGTCAAACCAGACATGAAATGATTGTGTAAAATAATTTAGTAAAATAATTGGCACTTATGGTTACTTATGGATAATTCTGCTAGCTGTTTTTGCAGCTCTAACCATTATTGTATCACTCAGACAATAAAACTACAACAGATTAAAATGCAAGGTTTCTGGGCCATATGAAATTGTCTCTCCCTCACTACATCAATTCAAATGTGATCAAACCTTTCAACTTTTTCACAAACTCATCTCTCTTAAGTCTGCCATGAGTCAAGCTTGGGACTCCTTCATTGTTGCTGTGCACACTCTGGATCTATCAGCTGCAGTCTGGAGCAACCAGTTGGCTCTTTAGCTGGCAACACTCAAGCACAGGGTAGTACTTGCCCTTGGACTACAGGAAAACACCTACCTCTGCCCCTGAGGCTCTATGCTTGAACATGCTTGCACGTGTCGATGAGACCAGGATTTGCTCCAGCTAACATGCTACGGTTTACAGGATCCTTATGCAGAGGCAGGAGCGGAGCCTGTTTCAGAGCAGGCACTGGCAGGGGTTTTAGGGTCCCCATGGCCAGCAGGACACTGCAGATGCAGGTGGCTGCTCTGCAAGAGCAGCCTTTCCCTGGTGCTGCTGGCTGCCCACCCAGCAGTGGAAAGGCTGGGTACACAGACCAGGGCAACCTGAGCACAGCATCATGTAGTGGATTTGGCTGCACTGAGGCCAGACTATTTCACATGTAGTACCTAAGGCTTAGTAAACAGGACATCTTGTGCACTTCTAACTAGAAGCAGCAATGATGAGAACTCCCTGGGAGGCAAGGATATCCTTAATGCAGTAGGGGCTTAAATTGAAAAATCTCAGACTCTGCACATCATCTGCATTTCTCTAAAATTTATGCCAGTCCTCTGCTGAAAACTTAGGAAAAACCACGAGAGAATTATTCTGGCTTCTGGGCTTAGAATAATTTATCCAAGAATCATTCGTAGTTAAGGGGAATGGGCAGTTTATTTATTTTTAGCATACTTCCTAAAACTGACCTGAGGAAAGTCTCAAAGGAAGAGTCAGTACTCTCTCCTCCACTGTGACCCTGACTTTAACCCACCCAAAAACCACATCTTCCAGTTCAGCTTTCATTGAGTGTGGTTCTACTCACAAACATAAAAACATGCCTCCTACAGGAAGTACCCCTTCCTTAAAACATACTTAGTCTCCACAAAAATGCCTCCATTATCACGTTCTTCCACAGAGGAAGGGACCAAAGCCATTGTCTCCTTAAACTGCAGCTCTGAAGTTGGTGGATTTTGTCCTCATTATGAGAAGGTGAAGGTGCACAACATTGCTGATGAAAGATTCTGTATCAAACTGCTTCTCCACACAGGAAATACCAAGGGATTCTAGAACAAAGATAAGCTTAACCCTCTGATGGTCTCTCCTGAGTGTGTCAGCTTCGCAAGCACAGGGGCACTCTCCAATCAGACAGCCTCAGATTCAAGCCCTTTTTCAGCAGCATCAGCAAAAAAGCAGAAACTAGCAAAGGAAAGGATCGGCTGCACAGTCTGCAAGTGCTAGAGTATGACATACCCACACAATTACTGTGGATCAAATACTACACATAAATTATTCTGAGGCACTGACTTAATCCTATGGAATTGAAAATAAGAATGTATTTTGGGCTTTCTTACTACCCCTTCCACCAGAGTTCATATTTTCTTTAGTCCCATAAATCCATAGGGTTCTTTCTGTAGCTGTATGTAAACCGACATCTCTCAGAGCAGAAGAGATCATGTTTTAAAAAGCAATCACAACTGAGGTCAGTGAAAGTACACAGCAGACAGGGAAAGCTACAGCAAGATGGTTTCATATCAATAACATGGTTAAGTTGTGGAATAAACAATGTACAAATTAAACTACTTTTAAATGATAGTTAACGTTTGTCAAACTGCCTTTGCATCTACTCATCTGATCTGCTTCTTACAGGCAAATCCGCCTCTAACCACAAGACATGGCTCTGAGTACGACTGTAGTCAGCAAACATGCCAGATAACCATGTTTTATTGAGGTCAGTTTCTGGTATAGAACTAGACAACAGTGTTTGTTTTTTTTTTAATTCTGCCAAATAGATCATAATTTCAGAAGTTTAGTTTTGTGTTGAGAAAACATAAAACCTTTCACAGGGAGAGTATCACAATTCCCCTCTACATGCTTATTATTAGAGTTGAGCTTTAGTGTAAAGCTACCCAGGTTGCAGTTGAGTACACCAGCTCAGAGCTACACAACAGCTTATCTTCTGCTTTTACTGCCATGTCAAATGTTTCATCACTTAAACAGAGGGCGGAGAACAACAGGGGAGAGTGACAAATTCTCCCAAAGCACTACAATTTTTCTTAGATCCAAGCGACTCTTCAGCCTTCCAAGCCAGCATCCAACATATTTTATTATTTTTCATTTTGATGAATCAACATCTTCCAGTGAAAACCAGTTCAACAAAAGAAAAATGTCTATCCCTGATTCCAGCTCTACGCTTGGATTCTACCCCACCTTGCTACAGCTGTTTCTCTAAGAAGTTGGCTGTGACTGGATATGTTAAATCATGCCCAAGTTATGCTAGATGAAATATATTTTGCCAGCATCTACCCCAAGCCTACACAGGGACTGAAAACCAGCAAAAAGG
Organism: Pedionomus torquatus; assembly: GCA_013398155.1. Lineage (NCBI taxonomy): Eukaryota > Metazoa > Chordata > Aves > Charadriiformes > Pedionomidae > Pedionomus > Pedionomus torquatus. Next base: position 712,021 of record VZRU01007633.1, read on the forward strand.
AGATGATTTTATGTTTTTTGACATTCGGGTTTGGAGTTTATCTTAATAAGAATTTACAGCAAGACCATTCTAGCACAGTAAAACCTGGATCGAACCGTGATTATGTTTAGTTCAATGTGTATCTAATTTAATTCAACCCTGAAGCATGTGCCAACAGAGAACAACTCCACCTACCTCTACGAGATCACTCAAGTTGTTACTGCTGGGCTCTTCCTCGAATGGGGAGCTAACTTGACAGAATCAATGCAAGTACCACAAGCTGTATGCGGAAAGGCTTTGCAATATCAGAACAGCAGAGAAACAATACCATCTGCCACGACTAATTGAGCATTTGAACAAGGCCCCAAGGTGAGAGGGAAGCTGCTACAGGGCAGGGTAACTAGTCATATCTTCCAAAGGAACAAACCAAGTAGGCTAACAGCAACTCAGCTGCTAAGCAGAGATTTTTATTTTTTTTTTGCATTTCCACTAAAATATTTTAACCAACTGCAAGTTTTATCCCAGCAACACTTTTCTCAAAGTATTCACTTTTGCTTGAAAAATGTAAAGTTTATGATTTGTTTTATCTGATAGACTGTATTAAACCACTGAGTCCTAAAGGTCTGCTTCAAAGTCCAACAAATTTAATGCATGCTTTTTTTGAATGACCTGCTCATACTGTATATATCTACACAAAGGACTAGAAAAGGAGAATGAGAAAATTCACCTTGAAGTAATTTCTTTTAAATCTATGGTTATTTTTACACCTTCAATTTCTTCTTGAAATAATATCAAAAAGATTTTTATGTATTTCTGCTGGTATTTTCCTCACACCGGTCAAGATACCACATTCTAACAGCTACACAAAACACTACAATTTTTGGAGCAAATTCTTTTAGATACACCTGTTCTAGTAATACAAAGCAGTAATAAGACTTAGTAGGAATTGGTCCGGAAATTTAGAAGTCTTTGTATTAAACCTCATAGTGCTCAGAAAAGTGGAGTCCTCTGGGGCAGCACAGAAATTCAATGTTCTGAGAAATGTCAAACCCCAAACATCAAATGTTACCCCTTTTCATCTAACACACAAAGGGATCAGACTTGCAACTCTGCCCTCTAGCTTTATGAGTAAGGATTAGGTCTATTAGTATTAAAAGCATTTTTACTAATATTTAACCGATATTCTGAAGAATATAGTTTCAGTCCAATATCTCTAGGCTAAGAGGATTTTCTTTTTCTTGTTGATACAACTGTATTACATACCCATTGCAAATGAAAGAAAATGAATTTGACTCCCCTACTGAAGAATCATTGGCTAAGACAGACTTTCACTTTCTACCTACTCAATGGGATTTTAACTGTGACCTTTCCTAATAGAAATGGGTAGCAAGTCACTACGTTGGAACTGCACAAGAAAATAAACTTTATCTTGGATGTTTTCCATAGACTAACCATATCTGGATTGTTTTTGTTAGAAGAGTTTCAATGACTGGAACACTACCATGTTATTACCGACTATTTTAATTGGAAAGTTTTGGTTTTCTTACTAAATAAGGGCTGTTCTTTCCTTCATTTGAAAAAAAGAAAAAAAAAAGAAAAAAAAAGCATACAAAAGAAAGACTACCTGCACATAATTCTCTTTTTTTTTATTCTCTTCAATTAAGAGCATTCCAAAGCTGCCAAAATAAGAGATATCATGGCAGTATCAAATTAGCCCTTGATACGTTGCATCTGCAAAATACTGCCCTACTGAAGTCACTTAGATGACTATAACAAGAATTATTCTGTATCTGTATATTCTGCTCAAAGTCCTGCCCCATAGAATATTTAAATCAAAATGATTAAGTTGTTGAGTAGACAAGTGTGTCTGCCAAGAAATGCTAAAAAACAGTATTATTTATTTGTGTTCAATTCCCTCAAATTGAGAGAAAACGCTTAATGCTACAATGTTAAAAAGCGGCCTTCTCAAGTCAAATCACTATTTGTGTTTGCAGAATTATTTTTCAAATATCGACTTGAGCCATCAACATGAATTACCTGGATATATCACAGTAACAGTCCTAACTAAGAAGGAGAAACACGACAAGTAAGATGAGAGTGTTATTAGGAAAAAGAAGTACTGTTTCCAACAAGCAGGTCCTACTTAACCAGCAGTGGGCAATGAGGTCAGCACGAGTCAACACAGAAAACAACATTCACTGTATCAGGATGATTTTTAAGGGTACTATACCCAGAAACACAAGCCAAAATGCAACTATGAAACAAAAAAGATAAAAGCAAAGCTTTAAAGACAAATACCAAAATATGAGACGTAGCTTGTTAGCTGTTCCTCAAGGCTGAACTGTAAATGGTTTAGTGAAGCTGCCAGCAGAATTCCTCAGGTGACCCCAAACCCAGCCTGAGTACCAGAATGGCCTGCTGCCTACCAGAAGGTCATGCACAATATACACCAAGTTAACAATCATTCAACCTTCACAGCAGTCCAGTCCAAGAGAAGTGAGGACCACAAATCATTCTATCAGACTTCGCAGACAAACCTCAGATGGGCAGCTACTTATACAGTGAAGCATGCTTATGTCACATGAAAAACTTTCATGCTTGCTACTGGCTTTCTCCTTTTCTCTTTTTATTTCTGTACCTTATTACAAAACTTGTCCTTGACTCATGATTAACTTCTCATCTGTAATTGGTGCTGGATAAGTCAAAGTGTTGTTCCTTTCTGGTATTAAATTTTCTCTGAACAGCTGGAATGTAAATACATTTAATGAAATCTCTACAGTGAGATCAATCTATTAATAGTTTCCAGGACTGAAGTCTTCAAAATCGTCTTCCCCTCATCATTGCATTAAAAAAAAGCTCACAAAGCACACAAAAGACAACAACTCGAGTCCTTAGGTATATAGGTTTATCATAATAAATCGCAAAGATCAGTGCAGATGCCATCCAGCCAAATGTCACACTGGTCTGAGTTAGCTGTACACTGGTCGTGTACAAACATCATTGACTTCTGTCACTTTTTTTTACAGGCTTTTTCAGCGGTGGTCGTAGAGAAGAGAAGCTTTGACCTTTTTAAAATTTGTGGCAAGGAGGAAAACACTTAAAGCATCTATATTCCTAACAGAAAGCCTTACTAGAAAACATGATTTCTGCTCAAAATCGTAAAAAATTCCCTATGTTTCTGACCAAGCTAATAAATCTTTCCTCAACAATGGAAACTCAATTCATATTTGCAAACCCAAACATTAATTTTCAGAAGTCATACAATTCAAGAACGAATAATTCTTTCCTCATTTAGTCAGGATTCAACTACTCAACAGAAAATCCTTAAATAAATGCACTGAGGTGCCACAAGAAGATTTAATATAAGGCTGCAGATGTATATGGGCACGCAGGCAATTCTTTCTTACCTCCTGTGGTTGGCTTGGACAATGGAGGGGGAAAGGAAGCAGGGTTTGCCACTAAAATTAATTACGTATGCTTGTAAAAGTTTCTTTTATAGTGCAAGGACAAAAGCTGCATATAAATGTAGTGCATAAAACAATACCTGATTTCAGCATACGGCTTCAATCCAACCTGTACTTTAGGGTGTTGTTGCCCATAGCCACACTGCATGCATATTCTCACAGCAAAAACTGAACTCAAAAAAGCTACTCCAATGGGCTGCGGTGACAGTTGTGAGGGGTTCTTTAGGGGCAACCTTCCATTTTTAAAAAGTTCTGTCTGGAATTCAAAAGGTATCAGGTCTCGCTACACAGTACAGCGACTGTGGCATAGACTCTTTTTGATGTTGGTACCTCTTCTCCAGCAAAGGAGGTACCTTACAAGTAGTTATGGGACACACATAATGGTATTTCAGCACCACCCCTGAGCTTTGCACCCTGGCTCTTTAAGGGAGCACCGCAGATGGTCCTAAAAGCATAAAAGGTATCCTTTGGACTGAAACGAAACTGTGGCCAAAAGCCTGTGCCTGCAGCTTAGTCTTGTGCAACATTAGCAATGGCTGTTATCTTCCCAGTTCACAGAGAAAAATAATTACTGTGGTAATCAATGGTAAACTATAGAGTAATCTCAACAGTTAGAGAACTCTAGTGATGTGTCAAAGCTTTTGAGACAACTGTCCCTTCCTGTCGGTCAATGTGTTCAAGAAGTATTTACAGCACTGAAATTCATTAGGTACAATATTACAAATAGGAAGCAGTTTTCCTAATTCAATTTTCCCCCTGAACCTGTGTTTTAGTTAGAGGGAGATTGTCATCAAACTATTATGTCTAAGGATTGGCATTATAACATGTCTGTTCGTTGTTAGAAACACAGTCCCCTCTCCTCTTCCATGGAATTAAAGATGTAACAGATCATGATTTTTATAGAGCCAGAACGAGAAGCAGAAGAGCAATCTAACCACAGGATCCTATGTGGCATTAATCTCAAATCACCACAGAAGGCATTCCTTTCTACATACGTATATTGCCATAACCCTCTGGGAGATATTTTAGTGACGTCCTTTCTGGCAATAAATATGTAATTCCTTCAATTATTATCAGCTTACTATCTTGACCTCTGTGATCTTGCAATAAAAAGCCATCTAGGTGTTACTATATGGCATTTTAATAACTCTTGCAGACTGAACACAGCTTGTTAGTTGAATTTGTGTGCTTCCTTTTTGTAAGAAATCACTTGATACGGGTTATACACATACAAAACACCCGACATTAACCAATTATTTTTCTATTTGCTAGTACTGGTGAAATGCAATGAAACAGCTTCACTTTCACAATGTATTACACATTTATTTGAACCATATTTTCTGTTCATAACTGAAAGGTGCCTAACATATTTTTAAGAAATGAAACATTCTCTTCATTCACTCTTCAACTGAACTGAAACTGAATTTATTCCTATTAAAACCAAAGACAAATATTATCTCCTTATTGAAACATTTCTTTCCTTACATTCCTATGTTTTCTTAGATAAATAGATTTTGCTTTGTGAGCGTCTTTTAGAAACTAGTACAGTGCTCTGAGGTGGTACCATTCATATCACAGGTATTTTATCTGAGTGCCACAGGGTAAGAACAGTTCTAATCTCATTCTGTGCATAATGCTCTGTGTTTACAATATAACTGCTTCTTTCTATCATCAGTGAGATGTCTCACCTTTTAAAAACAGAAAATAATGCAGGTTGCTGCATCTCTCAGTGCACCTGACAGCTATTAGGAGAGCCTCCTGAGCATTGGCACTGGTTAGTTTGCTGCAGCATGGCCTTACAGAGCTTCAAGTTTGCAAACACACTATGGTGCACAGGGAAAGGACAGAAAATAACAAAGAAAATTTGAGATCAGCGAGGTTCTGACCGGATAGAAGGAAAAATTTTTGCACCACAAAGATGTGGAGGAACTGAAACAAGTCTCCCAGAGCACTCATGATGTCTCTATCACTGGAGGTTTTCAAGACCGGACTGGATAAAGCCCTGAAGAACCTGATCTGATCTCTGGGACCAGTAGCCCCTACTTTGAGCAGGAGGTTGGACCAGAGACCTCCTGAGCTCCCCTTCCAAGTTGAAGGGAACTGTGGTTCTAAGGACATAAGGAAGTTGTTATCCCACTCTGTTCATCGCTTGTCAGACCATATCTGGAATAATGAGTTCAGTTTTGATCTCCACTATGCAAAAAAGATGTGGACAGGCTGGAGAGAGTCCAGAGAGGGCCACCAAGATGACCATATGAAGACAGGCTAAGAGAATTGGGTTTTTTCAGACTTTAGAAAATAAGGCTTAGGGGAGACCTTATCACCACACCTCAGTATTTAAGGGGTGGCTACAAAGAAGATGGAGATTCCCTTTTTACAATGGAGTCACATAGAAAAGATGAGGGATAATGGGTACAAGTTAATTCTGGGGAGATTCTGATTGGACACAGGAAATTTTTTCAGAATGAGAACAATCAGCCATTGGAATAGTCTCCCCAGGGAAGTACTGAATTCTCCAACACTGGACGTTTATAAGATTCAGCTGGACAGCGTGCTGGGCCATCTTGTCTAGACTGTGCTTTTGCTAAGGAAGGTTGGACAAGATGATCCTTGAGGTTCCTTCCAAGTTGGCATAATATGACTCTATGATTTTAAAAAAAATAACAAAATGAAAAAAACAAGAACACCATGAGTTGTGCAAAACACTCTAAAAGATTTTACAACTTACAGTAACAGGTATATCTCCAGTAATTCTTTACACTGATGACAGAAAAGTAGCAGAAGCTAAATGCTTTTAAATATGCTAATGTTAAATGATTAAATCTGCTTTCCATATCCAGATGGATGCTTCCTAGAGCCTCTAGAAATGAGAAGAGGGACCATGAAAGTACTAAACTAATAAAAATTGAAAGTCCTAAAGGAAAACATCCTAAGAAAAGGAAGTCACCATGATTTGTCACTTCCTTTCTCAGCCAGCTTGCACAGGCTCTGAGAGCCTAACAACCCATGACATGAGATTTGCTCAAGCCTGCAGACAGGTGGCCCCTAATCCCTCCACTTAATGCAAAATTTCCAGAAAAACAAGGGACAGAGGGAGAGAAGAAAGGCAAAGAAGTGTAGATTCCTACTGGGTGTTACAAACATCCATCTCTTTTATTCCCAGTAATCTGTTTTTAAAAGCCATTTTTGTTTTGTTAAAAGCAAGTTTTACACCCCAAAACGTTAACATATGAAATTTCCTGTGAAATTAATTCCAACCTGAAAAGCGGTCGCTGTAAAAGAATCTCCCCCACACCCACCCTCTGCCAATACATGTCAAACCTGTAAACTTCAGTGATACAAACATGCCTTTGCTGTCTTTTAATGCCTCGGAGCACTAAAAAAAAAAATCAAGCCAGATTCAGAGAAAGGAAAATGAACAATTCAGCCTGTCTCAAACATTTTAATGTAATACCATTTGCAAAGCCTGTCACATTCAGAAAAACCCATTCCAGATAAAATCCACCCACACACACCTAAAGAGACACATCTGAAACAATGATTGCTTTCCTATGCAATGGAAAGCTGTGTCTGATCAGCAGAATCTTCCTACTTCCTCTACCATTATCAAGACTATTTTAGATCAAGTGAACTGGCAATAAGAAAAAGATCATTTCATTTGGAAACTCATGAGATTTCCTCCAGAAATTGAGAAGTAACAAACAAAATTCCTTAGAGTAATTTTCAAGAAGGTTTTCTACCGGTTTGCCCAAAGTCCTGTCAATTGACCTCCTCTTACTCTGGCTTTCTGTGTGAAAGAATAAGCTTGTGACACGAAGAAGAACCTGGAAAAAGAACGATCTCTGAAGCAGTTAGCAATCCTGTTACTCACTTTAAAAAAAGTAATAACGAAATAGTAACATCCCTTTCTTTAATCTAATCTGTAGAAACTTCCAACCTGTTCTACAGTTAGGCATCAAGAAGCAATGACTCCTAGAATTAATTGTACACCTACAGCGTGACTGTAACTTGCAAAATGTCTCACTGACCTAGAAGCATCCTGACCCTTTGCTCAGAAGCAGCTGCACATGGTGGTCATGATTCAGACTGACTTCTTCCAAGAACAATTTCTCTGGCAAACTTTTGAAAGCTTTCTTTTTTTGGAGTCAACCTGAAGGTTGACACTGTTCTAACAAGGTTTTTATATTATTTTGTAAATGGAAAATATAGCATCAAAAGCAGCCAAGAGCCTGGATTCAGGTTACCACCTGTAGCCACATCAGTACCTGCCGTGATCTCATTAGGTTTCACACATCCAGCACAGCCTGGCACAGCTCCAGGATAGGACATTTCTGCTGTGAGCCAGCCCAGTCTGACACCACCTCACTGTTAGGGGCAGTACGCTACCACACAACTGTCACCATACACTCACTGCACCAATAGATTGCACTGATATAATTTTTAAAAAAACTATTTTACATACACTCTAATTGCAGCCTGTAAGTACTTATTATTTGAGGCAATTATGGTTTCATAGCCCAGGCTTCAAATGTAGGTGTCCAGGTGACCACCAGGTGTGTCTACATTGTCACGTTAGTTCTAATCAGGTTTGCACTTTTCCATTAAACCCCTGAGTGTCACCATTTCTCACACTCCAGTTTATATTGCAGAGTTGTCTCATAAACCGATTCCTTTTTGATGGAAGGATGCACTTTAAGGATGATAGTGGTGTTCAGTCCCCAGGAACATACCAGAGCTACTTTTAAGTAAACCCTCTGCAGTATCGGAAGTGGGGAATCCAGTTATCAGCACCATCCCTTTCTCTGAAGATCCATGCCTATTATGCACTGGAGACACAGCCTAAAAGCATACTTCAGCAACTGAGAAAAGGGCTCTTTACTACAGAGATCCAAGCATCCACCAGCACTAGTAACAAAGCCAGTCACTTATTTTCCTTCTTCAACAACTCCTCACATTTTCCTACTATAAGACTCAAGCTGGTTTTTGCTTACTGGAATACAATCCAAGAGACGTTGTGCATTTTAGAGTACACCAAAGTAACTGCAAGTGCTCATTGTTAAAAAAAAAAATAAATAATAGTAACAACAATCTTTACAATTCTCAGTAGCATCTGTCAATTTCAACTTATAAAATTTCAACTCATAAAATGACAACACTTCTATAGGAATCACCTAAGAGTTTTAGCATCTGTTCCTCTGTGGAACAGTCCCTACACACAGCCAGTCATGAGCAGACTTCTCCATTTTCATAAATCCTGAGATCCTGACACATTGTTCATGTGACAGGAGGTACCTCTGAAAATGGTCATGCTAAAGGCACATGCCCATTTGTGTGATAACAACATGCCCTCAGGGGCTACCCTGGGAATGCACCTTGTAGCAGAGCTTGGGAGATGCAGAGCAAGGCTACAACATCCTCTTTGCTTTGGAATTAAGCCAGGAGGCTGTCACTGGCATCTGAAAGGCAAATCCTAAGGCTGTTGAACATGTCCCGGAGTAACTTTCCCACTTCAGCCCTGAAGGTTGAGCATTGGCACCGCAGTCAATAGTTTTCAGAGGGCAATTGGCATCTTTATGAGAGCCAATGGCCCAGCCATGGCAAAAGAGTGGGAGAGTGTGTGCAGCACCTCAAGTTGGCTATAACAGATGCCAACTACTCATAACGTTTCAATTCTTCTACACACAGATTACTGCTTGTCTATGTATTACTTAGAATTGTTTCTCATCTCTTGGAACAGAAACCGCAAGAAGCAAGTAGGCAGGCAGAGATGGAAGGACAGAAATATTATCTAACTTTTATGTAGCATTCCCAACCCTTTATTTCCTTAATCAGGGTTACTCATGTTCTACACACCTCAAAAACCTTCCAGTGAGACCGTATCTCCTTTTCTCTTCTATAGCAGCAGAAAGCTGTCTCTGATAAGGCTACTCTACTGTAAATGAGCCTTCCCAAAAAGCCAAACTTCATAAAACGAAGTTCTAAAGGGGAATCCATGTTTCATGCAAAGATGCAAATCTGACATCAAGAGAAAAATCTCAAGATGAGCTTCTGGGAAAGTCCTTGGGCACTGTACTGTACTAGTCTGCAATTATGAAGCTAAGACCTAAGAGAGTAAATCCTGTTTATCTACCATGGCCAGGGAAAAAGGAGAAACTGATTCAATGCCAACCTTTAGCTTAGTTGAAGAGATATTCCTGAGGAGAGGAAGGTTCCTGCAGTTTATGGAAAAGTCCGTAGAGCAGCTGCCTAAGGGTGACTAGAGGAAGAGATCTGGTTGTGGCACCTGGGCGCCTCGTATCTGTTCAGATAATAATGTTACAACTCCTATGAGCTGAATTGGCTCGCTAATTCATCATTTTTTTAAACATCCAAACATCCTGAGGCAAGAAGCTTCACAGCTTAATCAAAAGTTTAGCAAAGGAGTATCTGCTCCTGTTTTTGAGCTGTCACTAATTTAAGAAGATGCCCCTTGTTCTTCTAATGAAAGAGACAGTGAAGAACAAATCCCTATTCAGCACCTCCACAAAACACATGATTTTTATAGGCCACAATGATATTTCTCTTCTATCTTTTCTGTGTCAGGCTCAAGTTCCTGCTGTTCACATACAGGATCCATTTTAATGCCCTTGAACCTCCTCATTGTTGCTCCATCTGTACATTTGCAGTTGTGCTCTGTCTTTCTGAGTCCGAGGGACAGCAGAACTGCCTGGAGCAGTGAAAGTCACCTCAGTGCACATCATCCTCGACATAACATTTGGATTGTTCTTCTTATGTGAATCACTTTACAGTTGCTCCTCTTGGATTTCACACGGCATTTCATTGCCCAATCACTTCATGTCACATGTTTCTCCCACAATTAACCATAGCTGACCTTTGTCTTTTCTACCCAGGATAACTGTCAGCACATGCTGTCACCTCTGCATTCACTCTCCTTCACAGGTCTTTTATGACAAATGAACAGCACAGCTTCCAGAAAAAACTCCCATACACTGCCACTGGTGACCTCTTCCTACTGTAACTTGTGACCATCTATTATCTACCCTTATTTTCATCTCTACCAGCCTTGTATGAGGGAGCTTATCAACCATCTACAAAGAATCCACGCAGACTACAGGAATCTACCCTGTCTACAGGCTTGTTATCTCCTTCTAAAAACTCACCATGTTGATTCCTTTTTCTTTAAATATTATGCTCACCTGCTTCAAGTTTCTATGGATTTTACCGTTACATACCAGATTTACCAGCCATACCTTTCTGAAATCCTTATTTTGCTAAAAATACAATGATGTCTTCGTATTTCACATCTTGCCACCATCTACTATTCGAGTAGTCTTAAATAAAATATCACAATGAGTTATTCAACTATTTAACCCTTTAGCCCTTCTAGAGTTCTTAGGTGAATGGTGTCCTGGCAGTACATAATGGTCCACACTGTCAATGTCTCCTGCAACCTCTTCTACTAACCAGGTATTGAAATACTGATCTGACACACTGCCAGGAAGAAAGATTCCAGCACAGAAATTTCTCCAAGCTTGCTTTAGTTTGGAAAATATTTTTCCAGATTTTCTGCTCTCACCTCATCTTCTCTGAGCATTCTTTGTATACTGAGACCATTTATTAATCTCACAGACTATATCTTACATGAAGTCTTGTTCCAGGAACAAGTTACTCAAGAGAGTAATTAGGAGAAAGGCAATACTCCTGGTGCAAGTATTTCTAATGTCTTTGAAGACCCTGAACTGACACTAGAGGAGTCCTAGTAAAGCCACATTCTGCTGGTTTTTATCTGAAGAGCAAGACAGAAGCATATCCTCAAACAGGTAGAAACAGTACAGCTCTTTTTATAGTGTATTTACTGGCAGCTTAAGGGTTGGGGTTTTTTGTCTGCTAGTGTATTGATTTAAACATGAAAAAAAAAAACAATCCAGAGAGTTATAATAAAATTTACAAGTGCAATGAGAATCCCGTTTATCAGGTCCTCTGACAGGCCTCAAGTGCCCTCTCTGCTAACTGAATGGACAATCCCCATTTGTGAATAATAATTTCATATTGTTTTAGGCTGCATTTGTGTATCAAATTGTTTTTAAAGGTTGAACTGGAATGCCAATTAGCAGGTAGCATAAATATCGCTCTGCCTTCATAAGGCATTATGATATGATGCAAGAAGCACCGAGGAAATGGGAACTGCAGCTTTTGCCAGTTCCACAGCCTGAGCAACCTTAAACTCAATTTCACAAGAGATCTACCAGATTAATTGTGGTGATCTATTTGCTGATACAGAGTTAAGAATAAGGCTCTATTTTCAGTTCAGAGTCATTTACTACTGCTGATATTAATCCTTTGGTCTCCTGGGAAAGGAGAAAGAGGAAAGAGCAATGCATCTTCAGGCATCACCAGGACAGGTTTATTTCTCACGTGGGGAGAACTGTGACAAGTCCAGCCTATAAAACAGATGATGAAAGGAGTAAAACTTGCCAGCGAGCAGTCACCATGACTGCTGGCAGTATAGGCTGCCTGAGAAGTCTCCTCCTTGTAAGGCAATCAATACTGTGACCGAACTAGTAAACACATACATATTACTCTCTGACTATACATGTGAATTTAAACTTTTATTTTCTAATTTGCCTATTTAATATGTCAATTAGAAATACATATTTCAAGGTTTGGCAATAAGTTGTTTGGGTTTTTTTATGTCATTGCTGGGGTGAAGATTTGGGTTCTTTTTCCTTTGTTTTTGTTTTTAATTTGTAATAGGAGTTCTGTTGGTCATCTCTGCTACTTTTCCCAGCTTCATACCCTTTTCCAACCTGAAACTTCTTCCATATGTCTCCAACTCTGGGAAAGTTACAGACTTGCAAAGGAAAAAACAACAGCTTTCCCCTTCATTTCTGCCTAAACACGTAAATCAGGAGTTTAAGTGACTTTCTTCCTTTTTAAACAAAGTAAGATACAAATTAAACCTAAATTTTGATTTAATGTTTTGCTCAGAGAGTTGATACAGAAAATGTTTTTCTTGACTCCGCTTTTCTCATTTTGTCTTTGTACAGAAAGCTGTTAGTTCTGAGACTCAGCTGTGTATCCAGCAACATGTTACCAGCAAACGGGACTCTGAAATGCAAATACTGATTAGAAGTACTGATATGCTCCCAACTCGCAACTCCCTCCCATTTAATTTTCAATCAGATTACAATCACTATACATTAATATTTAGAATATTGCAGTTGCAAAAATCTTCAGAAAATTGCATCTATAGTTAATATGTAATGCCAATATACAATGAAATATCAAACTTTAAATTTACTATTGAATGTGTTAGACATGTATTTATCTCTGAGTATCTCAGACAATTAAGTTGAACTTATTTACACATGAGAAATATAAGCAGAGCTGGAGTCAGAACTCCCTTTAATAAGACAGCCTATAATTGTAACATCTCTCTTTGTTCCACGTTGGAATTACTCCATAAGTTCCTACAAAACAATGTTCAATCATGAAAATTGTTTTAAAGCAAGAAAACAGAATGCTAGAACTTTATCTTTTCAAACTACTACAGATCACTTCAAAAAGAAACATCATGAAAGTCAACACAATCCCATGGAATGTCTCTCTTTTGACAAAAAGCCATTCTTGGAAAACACTCACTTCCAACCAGCTCTCACTGCAAAAATTGATGTATGCTTTGACAGTGATAGTAACAGATACAGCTATATTCTGGATACCTCTTTTTCCCCTCAGGGCAATGTTGCCTCATGTTATATAGAGTATGAGAGATGACATCAAGAAGTTTAGCTCATGGAGAGTACAAGTATATTTTCCAGTTCAGATTCTAAAGGGTGATGAGAAGGACTGGGGTAAGGTACAGTGGGGAAAAGAATTAGCTGACAAACTAGAAAGATTTTTTCACCCTACAGAGCTTCTAGCTGCTCTACCAACACGGAACAATTCATTTTTTAACTGTTACTTTATAAGAATTCCTGCAGAACGTTCCCTGGTAATGACAATGGTCAATTCTAAAAACAGTTGTTATCCAAAGCACTACTTCAGGAACTCTAAAAAGAAATGGCAGGGAAATTCTTTAAAAACATAATGGCTTGGTCACTGTGTTTTTCTGAGACCTTTGCAGGAAGAGATAAATATTTTCTAATTATGGCCAAACATGATGCTCAGCTCTGCAATAATGTGCCTATAAATGGCAGACCTCCAGTCAGTCACAGAGGCACTGCTTGCTAACAGAGCTCTAGAAGGTAAGATCTCACTACAGACAAAGAGTTGTCTCTCTACAGTTAAATGAAAGGGACTATACAAAACAGCCCTTCAAGAAATATATTTAATACAGATACATAAAAGTCAGGACTAACAACCTTTTAGTTTAGCAAAACTCTTGCTCAATTAATCATCAAGTTCACTATGCAGGAGAAAACTTCCCAGAATATTTCTGAACTAGCAGAAGGACATGAAGTCACATTTTTCACCACCAGGGAAAACTTTCACTGGTAACTTTACCTTTCTACAACATCCTCTCCATTCCAGCAGGTTGAGCTGTCTCTCATCACCAGGTCTCCATCACACAGCCTTTCTGCTATAGAGGCATGAAAGGTTCGGGATCGCTTCATGTAATTGATGAACTCTCTGTAACGTAGAAAGAAGACAATTAACAACAGAAAAGGACACTTATGGTTTAAGCCCCCTGTCAAACTAACCCTCCACAAGATAAAGAGTTTGAACCTGTTCAGAAATGAAGTCATCCAAGTTGATTAATTTCTATATCTACATCTATGCATTATGCAGTCTTACTTAGTCCAGTGTTAGCATACAATTACATAAAAAGGGTGGTTTTAACAAATTACCTTAAGGTAATTAAGGTTAATTACCTTAAGTCTCATGCAGACTTTTAAAAAGTCTACCCCTATTATCGCTGTATAAACACATTAAAAAAGTCATAAGAAAGCACTATCATTAAAGGAGTGGGTTTTTTCTCTGTTACTGGAAGTATTTCTCCACTTTCCATGCATGTGAGATGAATTAAGAACATTGTCAACATTCTCTGAGAAGAAGGTTTCCCACATCTAACATCCCATCACAAAACCTGCAAATATGCTATAAGGACCCCACACATGCAACAACAGTACAGGAAGTCATCTCCTTAAGATGCGGTGGGACCAATTCCTCCCCGTCATCACTATCTATGCCACATTACTATTAGAAAGAAATTTCTCTCTCACCTCTGGCACCTCACCTGCCTGCTGCTTTGGTGAATAACCAAAACTCCTGGCCAGCACAATGCAGCAGTGCATGCTGGCAGCCCAGAAAGCCAATCATACCCTGGGCTGCATCAAAAGAAGTGTGACCAGCAGGTTGCAGGATGTGATTCTCCCCCTCTACTCTGCACTATTGAGACCTCACCTGGAGTACTGTGTCCAGCTCTGGAGTCCTCAACAGAGAAAGGACGTGGACCTGTTGGAACAGGTCCTGCAGAGGGCCACGAAAATGATAAGAGGGATGGAGCACCTCTCCTATGAGGACAGGCTGAGGGAGTTGGGGCTGTTGAGCCTGGAGAAAAGAAGGCTCCGGGGAGACCTTACAGCAGCCTTCTGATATCTGAAGGGAGCCCACAGAAGAGCTGGAGAGCGACTCTCTGTCAGGAAGTGTAGTGATAGGACAAGGGGTAATGGTTTTAAACTGGAAGAGGGGAGATTTAGATTGGATATTAGGAAGAAATTCTTTCCTGTGAGGGTGGTGAGACACTGCAACAGGTTGCCCAGAGCAGTTGTGGCTGCCCCATCCCTGGAAGTGTTCAAGGCCAGGCTGGATGGGGCTTTGAGCATCCTGGATGGGAGGTGTCCTTGCCCATGGCAGGGGGTTTGGAACTCGATGATCTTCAAGGTCCCTTCCAACTCTAACCATTCTATGATTCAATGATTTCTGTCTGTGTATATAGGAAAATGCTTTATGGGTAAACTGCTGCCTCTTTTATAATCTGATTGTACCCATAATATCTATCTGGCCGAAGTAGCCATAAAAATAAACTGATGTTCATTCATCACATAATTGAGACTATTTCAGAATGAGAAATTACCCTGTCTCCACAGCTTTAGTAGCTCCTGTTTGGTATAAGATGATAAAAGCATTGAGAAAAAGACGTAGGGCACAAAACTGAGCTAGATCTATCACACACTTATCGGCTTCTCTCAGAAGTCCCTCAACAGTCCTGCTGAGAAGGCCAAAGAGCTCATTCTGGTTTATCTTTCTGCTTGGCAGGCTGTAAGGGGACACTGCACAGAAGAGGTGCCTGGGGATATGCCTGGATGAAGCTCAACACAAAACCAGTCAGGATTTATTATTCTTTTGGGAGCAACAGGTGCTTTAAACAACATCAGCATACTCTGCAAGGCACCTACCCCTACAAGTTTAGGCAGTGGTCATCCCTCCCCACAGCTTTTTATGCTTTCTTAAAAGCATTTAACCATCCCACTTCTTGTGTGATGAAATCTTGCTCTAGATAACTAGTCATCACATGGTCCTAGGGAACTAACTTACCTGACAATGCAGGAAAGCTGCCATATTAAGAAAAAAGCAGGAATTGGGGTGCTTACGACGCAGGTTATCAGTATTTCCACCTCTTGACCACAAATTTACAAATACTAGGCTCTAAGTTTTATACAGTATAACTAGGCCCAGACAGAAAGCCACCTACCACACAGAACAGCCTAAGAGTATCAATTATGAAAGGTGACAGAGATGCTCAATATTTTATGGGTTCTAAAATGGAGTTTTCTTTGCAGGAGGAAAACAACACCCTTTTAAGGGTTTAAAGCTCATCTTAGCTCACCCCAAGCAGCTTAAACTCCTTTGCATTTCCAGCAAATTGGGGTTCTGACATTTTGAAGTAGCATCTTAATACAGACAGAAATGTGTGTCCAGCTCAATCTTAGCAAGTGAAAATACTTACTTTTCATCAGTCTAAAACTAAACACACTAGACAGAAAACGTACAGTTTCCCAGTACCCCGCAGTATAAAAGCAGTAATCAAGAGTATGCCAATTCCTAGAGTACAGATGAAACAGCAGTTTACAATGGAGATGAGCTAAGTCTAGAGATAACAAATTATGTCACCTTGTTTTCATTCTTACCGAGAGATTTTTTTCAAACTTCGTGATTTGTCATTCTTTGAAGCTTTCAGAGGCAGAGAACTGGAATAGGCCGGGGAGAATAAGCATCAATCAGGAGAGGTTGGGGAGTAGGGGAGAAGCAGGAATTCAGGCAAATGAGGAAAAGCAATGAGAAACAAAAGAGAAAAGTAAAAATTATTTGAAAGAAAGGTCATCAAGCACATGCATAGGATAATACAAGAAAACAAATAAGGGAGAAAATTGTCATGAGATTTTTCCAAAGTATAGATTTAACTAAAAATGTCAATGCAATACTGAAAAAAAAAATACAGCTGAGATTGTTTCTCTCAATCATTTTAAAATAAGAGCACAATTACAAATGCAGCACACACAGCAAAAAGCTGAAAATAAATTCAGTGGTACTTAAATTAACTATAACTGATACCAAATGGAAGAACTGTAAATATATAAGGCTGCACAAGAAAACAATGGCAGAGTTTAGAACAAGCATCACAGGAAGGGGGATACAAATGAGTAGCATTCATTTTCCAGTACAATGAGCAATTTGCTGTCTGTTACTAAATAATGTGAATACAGATATTTTTTGGTCTTTGGTTCTGGTCAGATTGCACCACTATAAACAAAAACAACCAACTTTCCAAAAGAGGAGAGAGGGGCTCTAAGGTTATTTGGACAAGACCTGTGGAAATAACTCCAGGAGTTAATTTAATGCAGATATATTTTGTGACACTGATATCCCAAGGTCCCTTAATTAACATTATGCATTGTATTTAACATTAACATGATGATGCAATTTTCCACTTACATGATTTAATACCACATTCTGCTCTTTCTTATACCTGTACTATCATGTATAGAGAGTATATATAATGGCAGCAGCTGGAGTGATGCATGACTGCCTGACCTACACATTCAATGGCACTTGCCAATGCACTTCTACTGGGGAGTGTAAGCACCACCTCCAGCAGCTCTGAGAACACCCATTGTACTTGCTGGGAGCTAACAGCAGGAGTGGCCACAGGAGAGGATAGACCTGCATTGACCATCAGGTGAGTGTCACCTGTCACCATTGAAGCAGTGATTCCAACACAGCCAGCAAAAAACAGAAATGAGAATTTGTAACAGGGAAAATCTGGACCTGCTGAAACTTCTGCCTTGGCCAGTCAGTCAGAAATGTTTGACTTGTTTCCACACCAAGTTAATTTGCATCTAGCACTAATAATCCATTTTGTACTAGCAGTTTAATACTCAAATTTTAATAATATCATGTGATGCCTGACTCAATAGATACTTAATGTTAAATAGAGTAGATGTTATTGACTTCAAACACTCCCCCCTAACTCACAAAATTGTTTAAGATTTATAAAAGATACCTAAGTCCGCAGTATAACAAAAAGATCCCAAGAAAATATCCTTTCAAAGCCTGCCTCCTCCAATTCAGGACCTAGTATTATATTATAGTTCTTTGCTAAACATAACATTTTTACATACAGATCTGTAACCAGTCTACGTTTAGTGGTTTGAAATATTACATGCAGCAGACATGCTAAAAGGCCAGTATTTTTGCTACTCCTCTTTGCTAAGAGTCCGGATCCAGGCAGGAGTAGTACTTTGTGCTGAACATTCCAATTTATTGATTGGGATTCTATACATGCCATGAACATGCCATGTACCATCATATGGTTTCAATTTTCTTGTCATCTCTACTACATGTTACAGTAACCTCCACATTAAAAAATGACTACAGCAGCAATTCTGCCAGTTTCAGTTAATTCTTGAATATGACTGTGTAATTAAAAAAAAATAAATTACTAATCAAACTTAAACTTTTCAGCTTAATCAGAGAGAAAGGCTTCCTACAAGATCATAGAATATTTATTACAGTTTCAGCTTCTTACACTATTTTCCCTGACAGTGTTGCATAACAAAAAATATGCAGGAATAGAATACAAGGGTAAATACAGAAAGATGGGAAATTTTCCAGGAACCCATGAGAGTAAGAGGAACAGAAAAGGATTCAACTATCATGAAAGGGACCATGCAGGACTACACTGTGCACAACAGCAGAGAGTGAGGACTACCTCCAGCCAGACTCAGAACACACAAAACACACCCAGAAGAAAGATGTAAGGCAAAGAAGCACCATCCTAACAGTCCCCCTCTTTAACTGCACAAGCAGCCTTGGCTCTACTGAACAGTTGAAACCAGAGGTTCTGAAACCCTTTGGAAAAGGAGCTTGATTCTGTAACTGGCCTTGCAAAGATGTAATACCCTTGGAGTAAATGTACATATGTAGCTATAAGCTAATCAGCACTAGGTTTTTAAGGGAATGTCTAAGCAGGCATTACAGAAGGGCAAGAGGTCATGCTTTACTGGAGTTTCTGCTACAGATGTGCTAACCAAAATGATTCTTCTCTTAGAACTTGGGAATATTAAGGGAACACATTAAGAGAACGAGACACAGCTTTTCTGTTTACCTGGGGAGTGCTAACTCATTCCTTCGCTTTTCCTTCCTTATTCCAAAAGGCAAGAGTCGTGTTCCACACTCCCCTTGAGTTAAGGATAATTTGGAGGGATGTCTACTACACAGACCAACAGACACTCAGTCAGGCCAACTCCCTGTGTGACCTCGTACCTAAACTGACAAAGAGTTGAGATTATTCCTCTTCATTTTTCACGCTGCCAGAAGGAATGGCACCAAAAAAGATTCACTTAATTACTCTCATAATCTAGATCCCCTGTAGCAGCTATCTGTCACTCTAAGTGCATTTTACACAACCCACTGCAGGAATTATTTCCCCCATCCATTATAAAATTTTATTACCTAAAATTGCTTTTTATTGATATCATATGTGATTAAATGATAGATGATGAACAGCACAGCGATGCAGCCAACCACTGTGTATTTCACTCTATTTACTATTTCACAATCATTTCCAAAAAGCAAAGTAGAAGTTTCATGCCATGTGTTTTATAGGAACTTGTGGAAAAATTAAAAATATTCTCCATTTCTTATTACTTATGGCATGGCTCCATCATTCATTTTTGGTGCATAGGCTCTCCACAATACTTATCAACAATATTTCAGTAATAATTTATGCTAATTGTGTAAGTTAGTTTAGATTTTGTTGATAAATTAATTTTTAGTCCACAGACCAATTTTCAAAAACTGCCTAGTTCAGAGTGTATTGGTTTTAATATATTTTCTTTTCTGTCTACAGGACTTACATTTTAAAAAGTCAATATCCAAATAATTCTAGATTGAGATTGGGTTGGGAAGGGGAGGGAGCAGATTCTCAGGTGAGAAAGAACTGCTGTTGTGCCATTAAAGACACCAATTTGCATCTGTTTAAGAGGTTACCTCTTAATAGATTGGCAATTCTGCCTTTTTGCTTGCCAGTGTGTATGTAAGTCCCAGTGAAGTCAATGAGTTATACAGAAGATGTCCTAGGGCTCTGTGTTATTTTGATAGTTGTACTACAACTGTTCTTTGGATTATTACTGCTAAATTTATTAGTTTAATTTTCTTAATGCTCTTTTCTCTGACTTGCATGGTAAAAATTGATTAGCTCCAAGCATGAGCATAAACTGTTGTGTTTTGGTTTTAAATGACAAAAGGGATACAAGTATTGCTATCACTCAAAAAACCCTAGCTTGCTACTATTATTTTTATCTTTTAAAGCCGTGTTTGTTTCATTCATGCAAGATTTGATGAGAACTGAAATAGAAATGTAAAAAAATCTCATCTTCACAACTCAAACTCTGGAATCCAGGCTGTGGAAATTTTAATATTGCTATCATCCACAGAGATGCAGAGATGCACATGGACTCCCTGGACATCAGACACTGTTCTCAGAAGTGTAAGACCAGCACAATTCCACTCAGTTCACTGAAGTTGTTCCAGATTAATACTGGCATTACAGAGAACAACATGTTAGCCAGAAATATGTCATTGTGATTTTATGGTCAGTTAGACCTGACATCTATTCATGTATCATGAGTGGCATTGCAAAGACATCCTTCCCCACCGCACTTAGAATTTACAGCAAACCAATCCAGGAGCTACACAAGGGAAACTGAAAGATAGACTAGGCTAGGAGATCTGGGAGCAGGAATGCCCCTGCCAGGGTCAGTGGCGGCAATTCAGCTGCCTAGAGTTTCAACTGGTGTGCACCTGAAGAAGAGAAGCCAAGACAAGACACAACAAGCCTAAACAGAAATGGTTCTGCTCCTGCTCTGTTAGGTAACAAATCAAGGAGATTGCAAGGGATCCTATTATTCCTCCTCAGCCCTGTGAAATGAGGGACTGGCTTTGTGTGAGGACAACAAATCTCTCCTTTTCACCCCCTTCCCAACTCTGCCCCTGAATAAGCTCAAGTCCTTAAAGACCTAGGGTAGTTGTATTTTAAGTAATTTAGACTCAACTTTGGAAATTAATCAGATGTTTTTGACAAAAGCTGTCATCAATTTCATTGAAAGTTTCTGGAAATAACAAACACCTTAGTGCTAAGTAAAAACATCAAGTCTGGCCTGTAAAAAGTTCTCGTGGAGAGACCTGCAGTGTAATGGCACAAATACGTCTGCATCGCTATCAGTGATGGCAACAGCTGGAGAGCACAGAGACAGGGTGACAGAACCCTGGCTCTGGATTGAACACTATGTTGCAAGGAACCATTTATCCAAAGTTTGAGGCAGAGAGTTGATTTCAAAGCAACTGTTTCTTAGGGTTACCTTCTTTTATTGTTCAGACTAGCGTGAGCCATCATGAATGTCTGAGTTTCAGTCGCTTCCTTCACCGGCACTATATTGTCTGATGACAGTCTCCCTTCTTGTTGTTTGGGCTGTCCACACACTTTATCAACCTGTATAAAAGGAAGGGAAAGGAAAACCAGGTTTGAATGGAGAAACTGATTTACAATTGTCCAAAGGTCAGCCTGTTCCTTGGGGTCTGTGTTTACTTCAAGAGAAGGTACCTGGGCAAAAGAAAGTAAGGATTCTTCTTTCCCAGACCAGGAAACTAGTTCCCTGCATAAAAATGACCAAATTAAGAGGCAGTGCAAAGAAAAGAGCACTGCAACCAGAAAGTCAACAGTTGGGGATATCTCAACTGGACACCTGGACCATAGCACACCTGGCTGATACAGTGACTTGACTCAAGTGTTGCCGAAGCAAACTTTTATTTAGAAACATACCTGGAGTTTAAAGGTACACAGATTTTGGTGGAACATCTGCTCTGTATGAAGAGAGCAGTCTACTTGGTGTTTGAGGGGACTTGTAATAAAAAGAAGCTGAGGCTTCCATTAACTAGACAATATTCCCTTGAAAAAAGGAAATAAGCAAAAGAAATCAGCATCCACAAATCACTGTCAAGAAAGTCTTTTTTTTTTTTTTTTTGATAAAACAGAATAAAAAGAGAATTTCCAGACTTGGATCCTAGGTTCAGAACATTAACATTGCTCAGTCATTCACCCTTGTTGCCTTCCTGAAGCCTCTCAGAGGGGATTCAATACAAGACCAGGAGAAAGCAAGCTTGTGTTTATCCTTGGGTCTGACACTGCTCCTGCATCCTGCCACATTTATTTGCGGTAACAGCTTTAAGTGACAACAGTAAAACAAACCTCTTCCGTTTCTCATCCACAAATAAGCAATCTGTAATGTTTTTACCTACACTTAAATCCTCAAGCAAACATGAAAAGATGACAAAGGAAATCCTACTGTAGGCATGGTACTACAACAGACCTTAATCATACAGAATCCATCGCCCTGCACGGCACTGAATTTGGTATTCCTTCTTCAGTTTCCTATTATTACCAGGGTGATATGGTTTCTTGCTGGCCTGTGCATTTCACTGCATCTTTAGAACACTTAACAAGACACAACTACCTATCTGCTGAATATTTCAGACCACAGATGACTTCAAGTAATTTTCTCTGCCCCTTTGCACCGCTATGTTGCGTATGTCAGTACAAGTACAGGACAACTTTATTACCTTAGCCCATTTTCTCCAGGAAAACTACTACTACATAAAGCTAAGATATTTTCCTCTAAAAAGCCAGGCCAATTGAACACAAAGAGCTGGAAGCTGCATAGGCATGACATTTAATGTTAATTTTAGTTATATGAATTACAGCCTGGTATAGTGTAGTATATTGTGAAGAACCTAAAACTGTAAAAACTGAATACAAACACACTGGATTAATCCTGACATACCTCCAGCACTCAGAATGGGAGTCAGCTGCCTCAACTCAACACCATGCACTGTGTATATTATTCTGGTTTCACCAGGGATTAGCACAGCATTGCTTTAAAACACAACTTTGTGAAACAAAATATTCTATTTCAGTCCCTTCTAAACTCCTGTAAAGAAAAAAAAAACACTCTATGCAAATGAAAATATAAACAAAAAGTGCCTTTTGAACCTTTTGGAGCTGGACAGAGAATATAACACAGCTAGATGACATTCCTCCCCAGGACGCTCTCTCCTGTGCCCCAGGTTTCCCAGATTTCCTACAGCACACAGACCCAAATCCTCGGCAGATGTTTCTGCAAAGTCCATCTTAGATTACATCATGTCACAAAAGTTCATGTCTTCAAATTACATATACCTCAAATCCAGTCACTAGGGATTTAAAAACAGTTTTAAACAACTAGCACCAGAGCGGTTTGGAAAAGCAATGTGGTTCCTATATATATAAGCAATGAAGAATTCAAAGTGTTTTTTTTTTTCCTGTAAGAAGTTTCAAAGAGATTTAGAGTCATCATTTTTGCTGTGAATCAAGAGTTTAAGCATTCAAATGAAAATACTCACTTTGTTTTGATTTGTATTTTTGATACCACAGAAAGAAAATTACTCTTTAAATTGAAAAAGTTTTAGTATTTTCTATGCCAAACCTTAACTCTGGGGTTTTCTTTTTAACCAGTAATAAGAATTTCCTGCATATCAAACAAAACCACAGTATTTTAAGGAAAAATATTTCTCACTGGAAAATTTTAACTAGTTCTAGTCTATTAAAAAAAAAAAGTTAAATTAAATTAAAAATTGACTAAATTAAAGGGCAAATCACATCCACACTGCACCTTATGCAGGCCTTTTAGTGCCTTTCTTCTCAACAGTATGCAAAGAAACACTAGCAATGCTCCATAATATAGATTAAAATGCCTTTGCAGTAGTTTAAGTGAGATTAACAAAATGGAAGATACAATAACGGTATTTGTAGTAACAGTAACTCTTAAATGTCTCAGTTGAGATCTCGACTGTGTTTTACTGGGAAGAAAAAACCAATGTGCAAGGCAATTCCTGTCAATCAGCATTTGACACTTAAAGGACAAAAAAACCTTACAAGAAAGCGGTGCAGAGGCACGAAGTGACTTCACCAGTGTCACAGCAGGGGCCCTTGGAAGACCACAGATCTTGCTGTGTGTTGTCAATGCCCTTGCACAGCTCAGCCCCCAGCTCCTGAGGCTGGTTCAAGCAGTGCAGGGGCCTGGGCAGTTCTAGCATGGCCAGGCTGACAGGTCCTCAACACTCTTTTCTTCCCATCCCTTCCAGGATGAAGTTTCTTCAAAATTCATGTGGATCATCAGTTGATCTTCCTTCCCAACCTCTTTGAGGCCACAAGGATGAAGGATTTCACCTCATGACTGCTCTTGCAGTATTTCCAGATGGTATGAAAACTTATGCCCATGAAGACTAAACTCCCTCCCAAGAGACTTCTCCCATGGCTTTTCTGTTACTCCTATTTAGCATCTTTGTTACAGATTCTGGATGAGTTAAACAGAGCCTTAATTTTTTTTTTTTTTTACATGTTTTTCATGTAGACTGACTTTGCCATCTCACTGAAATTTTTACTTTTGCTGAAAAACAAAATAAGAGAAAAGGCTGAATTTTACTAGCTAATTTTGGCAGTCACAAAGCTGATGGTGAGAACATTTAAACTGCCAGCTAGGACATCTATGAAAAATGAGTTAATGCTGTGTAAATTGGAAAGTATGAGGTACGACATTTAGAGGGGAAAAAAAAAAACCAGAAGTGTTTTCTGGCACTGCAACATCTGGAATCTACTGCTACAAATTACCTGTCTGTTAACAATGATAAGAACACCAAAGGTTTCCCTCCCATCCTAAAGACACCAGAGAACTGCACTGTCAGTTCAACTCAGAGCTCATGAATCAAATCTCACCACCCAAAGGAAAAATAGTGCTACCAGAAACAGCGACTGGGATTTTAAAGATTTATTTCTTTGTATGTGTGACTTACTGCTTTCAAGTTATCTCTTAAACTGAAAGTGAAGACAAAGCGATTTTTTATTTTTAAACAGAAACTAACGTTCCTTCACTGACATTGGACATTAACAAAAAATAGCAAGTATTGTGAAAGGCAAGAGAACTGCAAAGCCTTATCTGCAAGGAACTGGAGATACCAGTAATAAAGTTTAACAAAAATCAGTAGAAACAGAAAATCTATTGGTCTTTTCTCACATTCAATTTTTAGTACACAGAGTAATCGGGAATTAACATAGGGAATGACTAAGCTCATTAATTTCTTTGATATTTAAACTTAAAAATAAGCCTGACAATCTTAAATAGCAAACTGATAAAAATATCATCCCTCATTAACCATAAAAACACTAAGGTCACTTCTCCTGTCTCTTTGATAATATTTAATCAAGTCAGTCTGTGAACAGCTGAATATTAGCATTCCTCACACCTCACTTTCTTTTGAATTATAGATAACATTTCACAATTCTATACACTTTTCTTTAGAGTAAGGCTTCTTTTTTTTTACTTATACACCCATGATTTTTCTTAAACAGCTGTCTAACAACCATAGATACATTTCTTCTCCTGTGAACTCTCCTTTGTAATGAAATACAGAGTCATATATATGGATTATTTGACCTGTTACTATTTGTTCTTTAAAAGAATGACTATTTACAATGACTACAGAGGCTTAGCAAAATAAATTGAAAAAAATCTCATCTGAAATCTTTTGAACTCTTGCAGCTTGAGCAACCTTAAACATTGAGGTCATATTTAATATAGCTAGTATAATCAAACAAGGGAAAAATGTCATGCCCTTCTGGATACCAAGAGGATCTTATCTCTCCAATGCAGGAGACCTTTTCACTAGTTCAGAACACTAATTTTCTTTGATTTTGTAACGGGAAGCTTAGTACTTTAAAATACAAGATTCTTCTAGTGATTGAGCTTTGAGTTATTAATAAAACGCTGACTTTTCCACAGATTTCTGCTGCCCTGATCCATATCCCAGTTCAGCTCTGTGAAAACCCAGCATCTGGGTGAACACCTCTGACAAATGACAGCCCTCAGCCCAGAGCCCTGATGGCTGTGCAGGCGGCAGCATAGCTGTACCCTGCACCACACATCACAAACACATTTAAAATCAGAATTGGAGTTTGCTGGTTCCAGCTGCCAAGTTCGAAGTGAGGGAAGCAAGAAACACTGAGCTACAGAGAATTCAGGTGTGAATGTTCAGACTTCAAGTTAATATGAGATCTCATCTCCTTTGGGTCACATATACTCATATCACTCAAATACTGATAGCACAAGACATCAACAGATATCTTGCTAGTCATTTTCTGTAAGTCATCACCAAAGTTCTACCCCTTTGGAGTGGCTGTCACCTGCTACTATAGCATTGTTGCAAAATGTTCATTTCACTGCTCAGAAAATGCGTGGGAGCACATTTGACAAAATGTAAGCCAGGGCTTACTGCTCACTGCCCTTGTCTACAGCTTACTGAACAAAATCTTACACTCAAAGCAGCGGCAACAGCTGACAAAACAAGAGGTATCATTAGAAGAAGAGGGCAAGCAAGCCTTCATTTTGCTTTCTTTTAAATATTCTCTTACAGAATACATCGCCTATTACAATAGCAGCATTTTGCTGGTAGCAGAGTTCAGCAATACAGAAACTATGGGGATTATTACTTCATTTTCCTACGAGAACATGTTGTGTTTCACTTGGGAGGGGAACATTCTCCTCTATATTGAACCTACAGGACAGTTTAATGTAAATTAAGTTCCTACAAATCTTAAAATTGACAGTTAGAGAAATTGACCATTACTAGATACTAGAGAATCCACCAAGGACAGTGGCATTAATTCCTCCATGATGGAAAAATCTTCTGTTGCAACTGACTTACAAACTTACTTACATCAAAGAATCCAGTCACAGAATTTAAATCCATAAGAAACTAGACTCTGTGTTCTCTGTCGTCTCTGGAAATACCTGTCTTTATTCAAGTGATTTGAATTACAGTAATATTTCTAGGTTCGCTTTTGTAATCAAGATACAAATATGCTAAAAAACAACAAAATCCCATGAAAGGAAGAGCTGACATTCAGAGGAAATAAGAAACTACAGGCATATCCTGAAAAATGAGGGACAAGTACAAAGACCTTGAGCTACAAATCATCCCGATATTTTTATGAAATCTCCAGACTCCTGTTGCTCATAGGCATGTCTCACAATCTTCCTCAAGCCAAGAGGAAGAGAAAAGGCATTTTCAATATCGAATAGCATGTGAACTTGAACAAGCATCAAGTCAAAAGGGGGCAGGTTTCAAGCATATAGAACTTACAGGAGAATAATTCACATGGCTGCAATCAGGGTTTCTAAGGGTCCTATTTCTAAGGGTCCAACCTGAGTTGTTACAAGGCCAAGCAGGACTCCTGAATGCCCTAATAAAAAATGTTACTGATAGACTCTGTTCACCTACTCAAAAATTCATTCTTCTTCCTTTTTAACTACGAAGATCAAGTTTACAGGCTACTAGATGCATTGAGGAACATGAACATTCAGCAAAAGCAGAGCAGCAGTAGAATTCTGCAAACAGACCTGAAATTGGTTCTTGAAAAGAGAAAAGTACTGTGTTAGGAGGTTTTGTGCTTGCATGAATCAACATTTTTGTCTTTAAGTTCTGTCTGCAGCAAGAGAGACATCCTTTCAGGCATCAGCACTGGGCACACACAATGGTGAAACTGCAGCCACTACTCAAATTAATCAAATTCTATGAGGCCCTCTCCCAAATTAAAAATGAAAATTTTGAGTAACAAGAATTTGGGGTCTTATTGCACAAGATCCTTAAGAAAGAATGGTTAGATAATCTGTACTGAGCTAAGCAATGGAGCATACTGTGAAGCTTGCAGCATACATGAATGCATACATACAGGTTTTGTGTGCAGTAGCTGAGAATTTCTGGAAAAATGTAAAGTAATACAATATACTGGGTTACGTTGCATGACATCAAATATTTCAAGAATTCTATACAGCTTACATCTAACAAATTTTCACTGTCAATTACAATGTTGTACTTTTGTTACTCTTACTGGCTTTAAAATCACATACATTGGACAGGATATCAAAATATCCACAGGTTATCTCCATGTGTAAAAATCTCTTCAGCACACAAGTCAAAAACTTTGCCTATTTTTGTTAGGACTTCTAAAAACATTTTTGTTCAAACTGTATATATATATTTACCCAGCTGGAAAGAGAAGTGGTAAAAACTTCCAAGCCAAGCCAAAAGCACCTGAGAGGTAATGACAGCTCTCCTCCTCCCACACAATATCCCCAAGATTCAGTACTAATCTTTCCTGACAGTCAGCCTTTGTTAGTTGTAACATTTGTCCTTAGATATCGACAACCTATAAGGTCAAGCTCAATTTTATAATTAATTACAATAATCTAGTATGGAAAGAAAATTTCATTGGGAATCAATCCAAGCAAGTCACTTTACAAGCTCTCAGAAAAATTAGGTAGCTTCGAAGATAAATAAGAAAAAAATAAATTAAAAGATTGCATTAAAATTTCCCTTTTATCTGATTTCAAATTAATTATATCAAAATGATATTGCACATTATGTGTTTATTATTTATTCCCTTAAATGAAAGCAATTATCAAAGTATTACTGGAATTTCTTTTTTCACTGCAAGCTTAAAACATAACTTAGAAAAACTCTTCATAGGTGGATCTTCAAAGGTTAAATAACCAAGTAGCAAAGAAAGATCATACATCTTACAAACACAGAGAAATACATACAAAAAAGGCAAAACACACTCATATCTTTTCAGGGTTTCCGTATTATGAAAGTGCTGTACAGACTAAGCACTAAACTGCTGCAGTTATCACTGCTGACAGAAGTCCCCAGCACAGACTACTTCCCAGGGCAAGGTCAGAACCACCATCATCACCAGTTAGCCCCAGTGCCTGCAGCAACAGCTGAGGCGACCCCACCTCTGCTGGCAGGACCTCACAGTGATATTCCTTAGCTCTCTGTACCCAAAGCAGCCAAGCGTCAATATCAGGGTTGAGCTGAACTAATAAGGCTCATTTGGAGCTGACCCACTCAGAGAAAGCTCCACTGCTGACTGTGGTGAGAGCTGGCAACATTCAGCAGCCAAGAACTGACAAGCCGAAGGCATCATACCCACAATTAAGGTAGGTCACCAGTTTGTCGCAAGCAACTCTGGATAATAACACCTTTCCTTAGACTCAGGTACTTTCCTAAGTATCTACAGTCAGAAAATGAGCTTGCCACTCTTCAATTTGATTAAAATCAGATTAGAAGATAGTAAAATAAGGAGCTATCAATAAGCCCCCCCCCAAGTGAACTTTAGCAATGCTGATCTGTGCCTTACTTCTTGAGGATGTTTAAGAACTCTCTGAGACAAGATCAGGGCTCATTTCACTAAATGCAGCTAGTTTGATCCCCACCCCAACGCAGTCAGTCCCATTGGTTTTAGTGAGCTGTAGCTGCCCAGCAGCAGAGGGCGCAAGATGGGCCAGTGACGGAAAGAATCAACACAAAGGGCAGGCTACTGAAAGAGGGAGTGTTTCTCCCTAGACAGCATCTCCTTTTCGTATTGCCAAAGAAAACTGGGTTAAACAAACCATTAGTCTGGACAAGCTGGCGTCTTATATTCCTCAATACATAGTTATTTCAATCATAATTACAACAGAATTGCAGGAACAATTTTGAATAACTGGCCAAGTTGACTGCAAGCACTTGTTCTTAATATATGAACAAATAAAAAATTGTGATGAGTTATTAGCGTCCATGACAAATAAGAGCCTGAGCCAGATCTGATCCATGGATAACATGGTGACATCATCCTCTGAGCATGCAATTCAGCTTCTTTTTTGAGTTTAACACACTTTCACAGGTGGGCACCCCCACTGAGGTATTTCAGCACAAGCCTAGACAACCAAGATAATGATCCTAAGCAGGCCTTTTGGTATATTTGTTCTAAACTGCCTTCAACTGAAGCATTTTGTCTCCAGTCTTTATATAATGCAAACAGAATTGTTTCTGGGTAGTTTTCATGCAGTATATCCAAAAGAAGGCAATGAACAGTAACACAAAACAAGATTCATTTTTGCTTTCTCCATAACTCACACTGATTTAATGTCTGTAAAATATTATATTAATTAGATATTGAATTTTGCAAACAAACTACGTAACTGTGCTACAGGCTCTCAGTATAATTTGAAATGCTTCTCAAAACCATTGTGATCCCTCTTCCAAGTGCAGGGTACTTGAAACCAGGGTTCCATGAGCTGGGGACAAGCCCCAGGGTGGTGAAGGGACAGACAGAATGTCCACACAGAAGAGAAGGTTCCTCAGGCTCACAGACTCCACAGCTCCTGGTCAAAATCTCCCCATTCTCTGCAGGTACATGTACAAGAACCAAGCTTCAGGAAAACAAATGGAGGAAACATTCCCTCAGTAAAAAGGTTTACTCCAAATCTCTTTGAGAAAAAACGTTTCTGTTACTTCAAACTGATCTCTAAGTATGTTCAGGGGGCTATTTCCAGGGAAGAAAACATCCCCATTAGGCCTGGGTAATGCTACAAATGTGATCCAGATTTTAAGATACAGGAAGAGTCACGTATATCCTATATATTTAAGAGCATGGATATACTTATGCTGAAAACACTTGCCAAAAATGGTAATCAAGATCAGGAAAACAACAACTTTCAGCAAAATTTTTAAATCCTTCTAATATTTTTTTTCTATTCATCATTACTACAAGTATTCAGCTGGAGAGGTGAAATGCCTGAACTTTCTCTTCCAGAAGACATCATAAAAGCGACTTAACGAAAACATGTAGGAAGTCAGAAGGCCACTATATTTTCACATTGTCATATTAGCTGAAATAATGTTGAAAGTTTGTGCCATCACTAAATAAACATGTCAATAACAACATTAAGACCTCCAAAAAAGGTCAGAACAACCTTCTTTTTTGTATATAATAATTAGAAAAGACAAGCAAATACATTCAATTTTTCTGTTTTTATGAGATGTCACTTCCGTTATAATTTTCTGACAGTGGCTGCCAAAATCAACATGTTTTCTAGTGCTGTTTTTTCCTGAACACAAGTAAGTCATTTTAGATGACAGTGAAGACTTGAATAATTATTTAAGACCTGTAGCAATATTGTGTAGCACAATTATCAGGGGCGGCAGTAGCCACACTTGTTTAAAATACTTGGAAGACATTTTTCACATTCAGCCAAGTACAATACATTTATAAGCAAGTTCTAGGATTTCTCTCCCATCTCCGAAGGTGTCCTGGTTTGAGGTAAAACGAACCAATTTTCTCTTTGACAGTTTTACTTTCTTAGCTGGGCCTCTTCTAACTAACTAAACTCTGAAGTTAACAGCACATTGTTCATAACTGTTTCGTCTCACGGTGGTAAGACCTGATTATCCCAAGGGATGGTATGCAGAGAGGCCCTTGTTTAGACCTATTGCTAGAAGAACCAAGGTAATTTTGTTATTTGCCCCATTGGAGGGTCAGAAGCGGAAAAGCACAGAGGGGTCCCACCTGCAAGGAGGAACGGACAAGATAGGTGACCCAAAACTGACCAACAGGGGTATTCCATCCCAACCGCATCGTGCCNATTAAATTATTAATTATTAATGTTTTCATTGAAGTAGTTTTGTTTTTTTTCTAAACTCCTAAATCTGTAATTTCTTCCTCTCCTCTCTTTTTCTTAATGGGGAGAGGGGGGAACATCATCTGTCTTTTCTGATTTGGTCAGAACCATGACAGTTCTGCAGCAAGAGCAAACAAAAAATAGCCTTTCTTTTGGTTTGAAATCTCTCAGATTTTTGTGTAACATCTCAGATAATCCTAGAAAATATTAAGTAAATCAGGCAGGATGTTTTCAAGCTGAAGGGTAGTGAAAACTTAACATTTTAACTTCTACGAATACATAACTCAAAATAAGTCTCCTTTTAAAATGTTAAGTCTTACTCAGAGATTGACAAACTCAAGCAGGGACATCAGGTGTAATCAACAGTGAGTTATACAGTCACTTCAATAAACTGTGACTGCATCCATTTAACAAAAACTAATCACCTTTTGGGGGTAACTGCCTAGATACGAGTTACCAACTCTGACAGCTTGCTGAATTAGTGTTGGTAATGCTGTCAAGAATCAATCATGCTTTATTAACCATGCAGTAAAGCAGCACATTATGTATCATCTCGTATAAAAAGCAGCACAGTGAACACGTGTGAAGCTTTAAAGCCCACCAAATGCATGCAGAAAGCTGACAGAAAATAGCAATTCTCAGCACAGAACCTGAGTTAATACAGAAAAGATGTCCCAAAAAGGGCAAAGGTTTGGGTATAAGAAAATTTTAACTGAGTCAGAAACATGCCTAGGGTCATTAAATGGGCTAATGGTATCCTGGAGTATATTAAGATGAGTGGTAATCTTCCCTTCTATTTCATACTGGCAAGTACCGAATCCTACACACCCAGGGCATTTCTGGGCACTAGGTGACCCTGTTTGAGCAGCAGAGTTGGACTATATGACATCTTACGGTCCCTCCCAACCTCAATCAATCTGTGATTCTAAGAATTTAATTTCTTATTTCCTTTGAGACTTCTGGTAAGTAACCGAAGTTAGTAAGTAACAACTCCCCAAAAGACACTTAAGAGCAGGGAATTTAAAATTTGGAAGTCCCTACTGGGCATGTGCATCCTTAATTGCAGCACAAGAAATCTCAGAAAGAGACCCAAACCGGGAGAAAACAACAGGTACATAAGTGTACACAAACTTCTACTACTTTCTCCAGTGTGTGTACTTTACTAAAGACTCATCTCACACCCACTGAAGTCAACAATACAAGATTAAGATTCAATGCTTTTGTTTGCTACTTCTAAAATGCACACAGGGCTTCCCTTCCTTATAGGGCACCAGGTGCCTAAGCCACCGCATAATGCCGAAATACCAGATAAAAATAGGAGGTAAAAGAAGCACCAAGACAATTCAGTGTAGTCAAATTGCTATAGTTCAACAAGCCTTCTAAGAACTTTTTTTTTTTAAAAAAAGAAATTAATTTTAGGAAGGCAAATTACTCAGTTAAATTCAGAACATAAACTCGACTCATGAACAACAATTCAAAACTCCAAAATTAAACAAAACAGACTATTTAAAACACAGTAAAAGTTCCCTGTCAAAACTTGCCTAACTACTCACAAACCAACAGTATAGCATACCATTCATAAGATGATTCTGTGCCTGGTGAGACTGCAAGGCTTCTGGGGAGTATTCCACTCACTTTTAGCTAGTCTGAAGTGGCATTTATCACCACTGCAACTTTCCCATCTTACAGCCCTCATCTCACAGTAGGCGGTAGTTCTTTTTATCGCCATTTTTCAAACCAGGCAGCTAAGGCTGAGAGATTAACAAATCTGAGAAACAGGACAGGCTTGAAACTGACCCACTCCTGACAACCAATTTAGTTCTCTGACAATTAAGTCACATTTTCAGTTCAAAAGCTTTGGCAAAGTGCCTGCATGATTAGATACTTGCCTTGCCTACCTAAACTTGTGGATTTGCAGAACTGGGCTACAAATCTCACAAAAGCATGGACTCACAAACATCCCATGGATCCGAGGCTGCGTCTGCAGACCCAAATGTCCAGACAATCCAGGCATGATGCACCCAGTTAATGTCCAAGACCACCCGGCAGCCCAGCATAGCAACAGGAGTTGGCAATCATCAATGCAACTCAACTTATTATTTAAGGCTATAATTAAACTGCCTTGAATACACAAACTTGTTTCACTCAATAATTGTTTTACTTACCTAAATTAGGAACTAGAAGAAGTTGATTTGAGCTTTATGATTTGTGCTCATCTACTTTTCAAAACATGCACCATAGTTTTACATTAATAACATGCATTTCTCTACTTCCTTCAGTGAGAATTTAATTTCCTTTTTTCTCCAGCCGTTAGAAAGCACTACTGGCTCGAATCGAAGCTAAATTAAGCCACTAGTCCTTTCAATGCATGTGTCAAGAGACACTGCTCTCAAAAAGCAGGCCCACAACAATGTAAAATAAAGGAAATGGAAAAAGTAATTTAGTGTTTCAGTTACTTAGCTTGAATCCCAATCTCCATTCCTGGCTCTGCAGCCTGAGCTGGTGAACTGGCACTCTCAGCCCGACGGCATCAGGCTTATGTCTGTGGTAGGGACAGACCTGCCAGGCTGCATGTTCTGCGCATGGCAACTGCCGCTTGGTGGCTCTGCCCTCATGCTGCCGGCAGCATCACACCTACATCTCACACAGCACACCATTACCACCTCCTCCACCCAGCTCACTCCTCCAGCACTGGAACCTGCTACTAAACAACTACCACAGGTACTGTGTTGCAGAAGGACCTCCCCTTCCTACCAGGATGCAGCACTCAGAGGCACCCTCCGAGCAGCAGCCCTGATCCACCACCCTTCCCTTTGCCATAAGGTTCTACTTGTGTTCATGCCCCAAGGGACCATGTTCCTCACACACAATCTTCCACAGCAGCACCCAGCTCGTACAGCTGTAACAGCAGTTTCAATTCCACAAGTAACTTGCCTATGAATTGACAGTTTTGGGAAGCCCTAAAGTGCCACTTTTGTCTTCACGGAATGTTCAGTGGCATATTCAACTAAATGGGCATTTGCAGAGGCTTAAAGCAGAATGGGAGAGAGCAGCTATTTCATTGTCATATGTTGATGCCCAGAGCTCAGCTTTATTCCTTTGACCTTCCTCATTTAGATTAAATTACTATAGAATCAACCCAAAAGCACCCAGCAAGGTTTTGATCTTGCCAATTCTGGGGTAGGTTCTTCCAAATTAAGGCAATAAATCAGCCAAAAGCTCAACTTTCAGCATCTACTGGGATAGAACCTAAGGTCTTGTTTAAGAGCAAGTTCACAGAATTGCAGAATGATTAGAACTGGAATGGACCTTGAAGATCATCAAATTCCGTCCCCTGTCAGGACAGTCTTGGGCAGGAAATCCTCCCACTAGACCAAGCTGTTCAAAGCCCCATTCAGTCTGGCCTTGAATATTTCCAGAACCAGAGTATACATAACTTCTCTAGACAACCTGTGCCATTGTCTCACCACCCTTACAGTAAAGAATTTTTTTCCCAATATCTAATCTAAATCTACCCTCTTTCAGTTTAAAATCATTACTTGTCACCCTACCACTCCACTTCCTGATAAAGTGTCCTTTCCTGTGGACTCCCTTCAGATACTGGAAGGCTGCTAGAAGGTCTCCCCAGAGTCTTCTCCAGGCTGAACAACCCCAACTCTCTCAGCCTGTCTTCAAAGGAGAGGTGCTCTAGCCCTCTGATCATCTTTGTGGCCTTCTGCTAGACTTGCTCCAACAGTTCCATGTACTTCTTATGTTGGGGGCCTCAGAGCTGGACGCAGTACTCCAGGTGGGGTCTCACCAGACAGCAAAGTCAAGTGGCAAAATCACCTCCCTCAACCTGTTGGCCCTGCTTCTTTTGATGCAGTCCAGGATGCAGTTAGCTTTCCAAGCTGTGAGTGCACATTGCTGGGTCATGTTGAGCTTATCAAGCAACACCCCCAAATCCTTCTCCTCAGGGCTGGTCTCAATCATTGCTGGGTCATGTTGAGCTTATCAAGCAACACCCCCAAATCCTTCTCCTCAGGGCTGGTCTCAATCATTGCTGGGTCATGTTGAGCTTATCAAGCAACACCCCCAAATCCTTCTCCTCAGGGCTGGTCTCAATCCATGCCCTGCCCAGCCTGTATTCATACTTGAGATTGCTCCAACCCACATATGGGACATTGCACTTTGCCTTCTTCAACATCATGAGGCTTGCACAGGCCCACATCTCAAGCCTGTCCAGGTCCTTCTGGATGGCATCCCTTCCGTCCACATGCCGACCACTCTACACAGCTTGGTGTTCTTGGCAAACCTGCTGAGGGTGCACTCAATCCCACTGTCCATACTGCCAACAAAGATGTTAAATAGTACCAGTCCCAGTAAAACCTCTGAGGAACCCCACTTGTCACTGGTTGCCACTTGGACATTGAGCCATTGACTGCAACTCTTCCAGTGCAGCCATCCAGCCAATTCCTTATCCACCTAGTGGTCTATTCCTCAAATCCAGGTGTCTCTAATGTGTTGTCTAGAGCTAGAGACAACGATGTCATGTGGGACAGTGTCAAATGCTCTGCAACAAGTCCAGGTAGATTACATCACTTGCTCTTCCTTTTATCCTCCAACACCAAATTTGTCAGGCACGATTTGTCCATGCTGGCTGTCATCACTCACCTCCTTATTTTCCACGTACCTTAGCAGAGTTTCCAGGAGGATCTGCTCCATGATCTTGCCATGCACAGAAGAGGGACTGACTGGCCTGTACTTTCCCAGGTACTCCTTCCCCGCTCCCCCTCCCCCTTTTCCAGTCAGCAGGAACTTCACCTGGACTGCTACAATTTCTCAAATACGGCAGACGGTGGCTTAGCAACTTCATCCACCAGTTCCCTCAGGACACACAGATGAAGCCGATCAGGTTCAGTAGACCTATGCACCCTTCAGGTTCCTCAGCTGGTCTTGAAACTGGTCTCCTATAGTGGGCAAGTCCTCATTCTTCCAGTCCCTGCCTTTGCCTTCTGTCAAGCTCTTGAACCAAAAGTTTGGCAGACCAGTGATGATAAGAGTCATCATCTGGTTGCAGATCACAAACCGAAGCTGGGGAATAAATATGTACCTGAGATCATTTCATTACCACATAAAGAATCTACTGTAGTTACAATTCCACCTTCAACTTCAGACACTCACAATTTTGTAATCTTTCAGCAACAAATAATGGCAAATCAAATACTAATCACAAAAGATACTTTTAATTTCTTAAATTCCAACATTTATTTCCTTATTGGCTTCTGCACAGTTTCTTTCTTCCCTGAAACACACGCAGAATATCACACTTAGCACCAATAGCTTTGTTGACATCAACTCATCAGTCTGCTTGGGGCCCAGTTCATCCTGGTTTTGAGCTAACTGGCACTTGATATTAAAATACACTGAAAGCATCTTGATTATCTTGTAATTTTCATTATTCAACATGCACACAGAATAAATATAATAAAAACAACCAGCTGACTCGAAGTCCTTCAGCCATAGCTCATGAAATCAACAGCAGCAAGCAAAATGTGATAATAGGAGACTGCTTGTTTACCTAAGCAAAAAGGTGAACAAAGCAAAGCTTGTTTACCTAAAAAGGTAACAAAGGTAAAGGTAAAGCTTGTTTACCTAAGTCCAACTTTTTTCTGATAGATAAGAACTGAGATGACAAAACACATTACCATAATTAGACAGAGAAGGAAAACCGAATGAACATCAAGATAGAAATTTTTCCCGATTTCTAGATGTTTAAGTGAATCCTGAAGTCTCAATCTTAAGATGCCTCAGGCTGAGATTCCTTAATGTAAGAAATATAATTTGGGATGGGAAGGCAGTCCCATGTAGTATACATTTTTTACTGCCATTACCTAAAGTTGCCTAAACGGGCATTGCTAAGTGAACTGAACTACACTACAGTGTAGAGTACTTGATGAGAAACAGAGTGAGGCTTAAGTACTTACTGAGGAAAGCACAAGAAAAGGACAGTGATCTGCAGGGTACAACAATCTTCTAGGAAAAAACAGACACAAAGGGCTTCTCCCATTTACACCCTGGCCTTTCTGCTACTTTGATCAGCTGCTGAAGAGACTTATATATACGACTTCATTATGACAAAATCTTCTAGAATGACCATAGCATGAACGGGCATTGGGACCAAAGTCCCTTCTTTTCATAACTATTTAAAAAATTAAAAGCTCAGCAACCTAATAAAACACATGGGAGGTTAAAAAGTATAACTGGCTTGTTTCTAAAACAGATGTTAATGTAGCACGCCTGTAATAAAGGAAAAAGGGTAAATGAAAAGCATGCCGATTCCTGTTATTCTTTGAGTTAGACCATGCCCTTGGGTAGTATACGAAACCCCAGAAATGCAAAATATGAAAGTAATAAACATACAATTGCTCAGAACTTGATAATGATCTCTGAGAAACAAAATCTGAGGATTTTTGGTAGGCTTTGATGATTCTGAACACAGAATTAAGCTGAATGTATTTTAAATTAAACCTAAAATAAAAACAGCTGCTGGAAAACACGCATGACCAAATTCTTCATCTGAACATGTGCTGCTTTTGGCTATTTTCTTTTAGATTTTAAAACTTCACTGGCATTCTGCATATTCAACTCAAGTATGAAGCAAAGTACAGTAGCTACAGTTGGCATTCAGTTAAGCCAATCTAATTTTATAGATGTTTGTCTAACAACTCAGAACCACTGTTATTTCCATCAGTGAAGGATTACACCATCAAATAAATTTATTCACTGTGGTAGCTGCAATTTCATGTGCAATGGGGTCTAAGAGATATAGAGTCACCATTTAAGTTCATCCCACTGCTCTGCCGGCAACCCTCATGGCTTATCACATGGAAAAAAGAAGAAAAAAAAAAGACTGCTAATTAACTTACCAATGACTTAATTTTAAGGAAAAAAAAAAAAAAGAAGAATTCCTAACCTGATTTTTCCTATATTAAAAACATTTATTTCGTTAAAAAAAATTTAGATTGCTTGAGAAACAGGGGAACAACACAGAAGACAGGCATGGGAGAAGAAATTACTCTGCTGATACACATGAAAAACACTACCCCATCACGGCAAGCCAGAGGGCAAACTTAACAAGATGTGGAGAAAATGCTTCCACTTGTGATTAAATTACCAAAAGCTATCCATGTCACAGAGGAAACGTTCTAATCAAATAAACTTTTAAATACCATTTATTTGGGAATCTGATCTCCTATTTTCAATTGTACAAGATTCTGTGGAAATTCAAGAGGGATCGAACTAAAAAAGTTTTTATACCTACAAAACTTTGTAAGCATGAAAGAACTGCAAACCACGTATATGCATAGTTCCCTTTGTACTTGGTAGAATGACAGCAAAAATTTAAGCAATTCATTACATGGTGCTTGTTTAAAAACAGTTCTGTGCCATATCCCCTTAGCTTAAAACCGGAAGGTCTTAAAAAATACCCAAAGGCCTAAAAAATTCATTCTTGTTAAGTTGCTCCTCACTTTGTTTGAATCTCCTTATAGCATATATCAGAAAACTTTTTAAAGAGAAGACAAATGTTTTAATTAGCCTAAAAGCTGTAGACCCATAACCATTGCCAAAATAAGGCAATATTAGCTCTACCTAAACACCAAAAGATAACAAATGATCTAGCCACAAATTTGAAATATAGTAAAATGTAGGCAGAAAAAAAGATGTCCGTTGAATATGGATGAGCATGAGCTGGGACTGACACAACTCCAAAGCTTTAGATTTACTCTTTCTTGACCCTTGATGCATTCATTTACTCTTCTTTTTTCCCTCTAGACACCCTGACTAGTTGAAAGAACCCACTGGTCTCAAACTGCATGCCACAAGGCCCAGCCCTACAAGCATCAGGCTATTTGAAGAAACAACTGATGACTGAAAAGAATCTAAAGGAAACCAATGAAAAAGGTCCGAAATTTAAAGAGTTAAACCAATAAAGGCTGAAAAAACTGTCAGACTGAGTTTCTCCAGCAGGAGGTCTCTGCCTCCTTCCTGAAACCTCAGA
Source organism: Pedionomus torquatus (assembly GCA_013398155.1). NCBI lineage: Eukaryota > Metazoa > Chordata > Aves > Charadriiformes > Pedionomidae > Pedionomus > Pedionomus torquatus. The sequence goes on from VZRU01007633.1 coordinate 751,599, forward strand.
GAACAAGGACTTTTTGCCAGATGGCAAGTACTCAGGACCGGTGGTCTCAACCCTCCTGTAGGCATGTATTTTCTGGGCATTTCTTTATTATAAGATATTGCATTGTTTTGCCTTACACTTCATATATTTCTAGTCTCAAAAAACCTGTTGTGCTCCACTGTCACTTAACTGTTCCTCTTCACAGGAATACAATTCCAGAATTGAAACCGATTTGAAAGATAATACGATAACAAGCTAACTGGAAGAATTAAACGGAGCTTGCAGTACTACCTGTAAAGATTAGAGCTGGAATACTGTCAGAAAACATGACAGCCCCAAATTTATAATAGCAATCAATAACCGGTTTTCACAAATGGCCTTTATCTTCACACCCATGTGGCTGCTGACATTGACATTCATGAATGGAAGATGTTCTCTCCAGCCTTTGGCTCCCATAGCACCAATCCCTACAGTAAGCAAGTTTTCAACAAGAGCAGCAGGCTTCAGGACTTTTACCATTAATCATTTTGTATGAAAAGAGGTGAAATTTGCATCATTTGAGAAATATTCACCAAGCTTCACTTTTTAAACAACCCAAGGCAAAAGAAAAAAAAAAATGCATTGTTTAAAATTAACCTTTCAAATACAGACCTAATTAGGAGGGGCAGGAAGAAACTGGAAAACACAAGTCACAAAGTGGAAGTATGCACTGGCAGTAAGAAGCATGCCTGTAATTCAGGCTACATTTAACTTGAGATTATTCCTGATTTTCCTTAGCTGTCCACTTCAACATTAAACGTTCCCATTATTATTATTATTATTGCTTCAAAACTGAGAATTCAAAAAAGAGATTTCTCACTAATAGGAAAGATGGCACCAAAAAACATGTTTTCTAAATATGGAGAAACCCGCTCTCAGCTTTCAAGAGATTAACTACAGCAGTTGACATTCTCTCCATCCCTGCCATCCATGCCTTCCACCTTTGCCAACTAAATAATTAAACTGTCATATACTGCATAATCTTGATGTAGCAAGTATTAGAGCTCCCTGGGGTGAATGCATACACATTTGACCAAGCTCCACCCACCCTTGCAACCACAGGGAGATTATGTAGCTCAGCTGAAAAGCCACAGCAAATTCCACATTGTGGCTTTTTCAAGTTTTTCAATAGTTTGTTATGGGCATTTTACTCCCATCTCATTATTACAATATATTTACTAAATAAGGGCCAAATAACATCAAGGCTGTCAGGAATCTGAATTTGGAACTGAGAGATGGCAGATTTTATTAAAGCAGTATGCAAGCCAGTTTCCATTAAGAAACTGTGCAAGAACTCGATGGCAGCAATGTTAACATGTTTTATGATGACCATTTTATAGATGAAAAATTGCAGAAAATGAACACTATTAATTCTGATTATTAAATGTAAAAGGGACTTATTTTCTCATAAAGTATCTTCTCATTCAGGATAGTTCAATCACCTCTTCTCAAGTATGTGGACATAACATTTATTTTGCAAAACAGAACTGTCACATAAGCATCAAACTAATCAGTTTACATGTAAAAATATGTATATTTATGTCACATCATCAAAATATCCCAGAAAACACTCACCATTGGTCCTACCATAGTAGTTGATGAGACTTAGCTCTTGACTCATGTGGAGCAGAATAGGGACAGAGCTTAATAGCTGTAGGGTATACTACATCAATTTCCAATTTACTGCTTACATAATTCATACACTTTGGGCATATCATCATCACTGCCACACTCGAGACCTACTGCTTTCTTTAAAAGATATGTTGAAAGAGACCAAAACCGCAGATTTAAAAACATTAACTTTACTTAAGTATTTTTTTTTACATGTCAACTTTGTAGTAAAGTATATTAATAGATTCTTGTATAACTATGTTCAGTACGTTTTGAGAGCTTCTGTATTTACACTGGCCTATCAAACAACTTACTATAACAATTTGTATCTGAATATTCCCAGTCCAAAATTTTGAATGTGGATTGCACTGTAACAAGATATTTTGTGTCAGAAGAATGCAAACTGTACACTCACAACAAGTAAATGAGACGGATATATAAAAAAGTGTTAGACACTATGACTTGGAAGCTGACAAAGCTTTTAGTCACTTGAAAAGCATGGCAATAAAGAGGAATGGATGTATATTTTGCTATGCAAATCTCAGGGTTGGTTTTTTTTTTCCTCTAAAGAATATTAGCTCCCTAAGTAAGTCACAATTAATAGATGTGTTCTTGACAGAAATGCGTATCTTATTTAAAAGGATGAAAACTTAGTTACTTTTACTCAAGAAGATTTAAGATTTTCCTAAAACTGTAAGCGTCATAAGCACTTCTTCAGAGAGAGTGGCCTGTTAAAAGAATTTATTTGTGAAAGGATAATCTTCTGCAGTTTGAACTTTCTCACCAAACTCCCTTCTCATTGCTATGCGGTGTGGGAGGTAAGTCTGCTTGCAATGCTAGCCATGTCTATCGAATCAGAACTAACCTTTTGTTCATTATTTTCTTTGCAACTTTTTGCCATCAGTAGCCATCTCCAAGAGAAATATACTTTTGTACTTTTGAAGCCTTGGTGTCTTTTAGACAATTCACTTCTAAGCTGGTTCAAAACACAAAAATTTCATTATATTGTGGAAAGCCATTCAGGACATTTTGCAGAAGACAGAAATACATGGCCTTGACTTCATCACCTCTACTTCGTAAATGCTAGCCATATAGCAATGTGAAAATAAAAGGAACGTCATCTAAGATACTGTAACACTAAATTCTACTAGGGTCCAAAATTACAGGCCAAGCCAGAAGACTGATTTCCATTAGTTATATATACCAACAGAGTGTCATGATTCAGAAAGTAAATCAGCTTCAGGAAGAAAAAAGGGTATAGGAACAATTAGCTCTAACGATATACATAAACACACTAAGGAGATCAAACAAAGAATGATGACTGCAGTATTCATTTCACTTTATGTAAAAGAAATATTTCTTGGGGAATAAGTATCTGTAATTTAGACCATACACAAAAAAAATAGAGTTTGTTCAGTAACTTTATAAATGCATATAAAACCACAAAACACATATGTAAGTACCCTGCAATGTAAAATACAAATAACCCATGGTCTCTGAAGGAAAAGTACACAAACAAATAAGCATATAAAATTAGAAAAGCTCAAAACCTCACTAGTGATGTATCAATGATCTTAAACCAAAAGAAAATACAATGTGATATAAAATTAATCTTCAAATGTGTGTATTGTTTCTCTTTTTCACTCAATGCCCTGTATTACATTTTCAAGTATTAAAAAATAATCTTGGTAAAATCATGTATTGTAGCACTGGGGAATTTGGTAAAGAAAAAAAATCAGTCTCTTTGTTAGCCAAGCCACAAAGCATCTAGAGAGCCTAATTCATCATGAACATGCCAGGATGCCTGACAGCTGATTGACAGATCAGCCCTCTGCTTGCTCCCTCCCCCCTCATAGAGGAACCCCTTTGATAGGATGTGTCTGTTTCTCCTGGACAGAACAACTCATGTGCAGAGTGGTTATACGCAAGAGCTTAGCTCAGGAAAAAGAGGACAGATTGTGCACAAAAGCATTCCCGGGATGGCTGGGAATTTGCTGGGTGGAAGACACTTCTTTTCTGGTGTAAGGGAGCATTTTCACATTTTCCTTTTTCCCTCTGGCAAGGGGAATGCCTGCACTCACCCAGACCCGCAGACCCTGTGCAAGGCACCAGGCTTTGGCAGCACCACCTGGCATGTGCTTGGGCAGCACAGGGGTCTGGTCTGCTCCCAGAAACCCTGTTGCTGCCACCTCGGGCCCAGGCACTAGCATCTCACCTGGGCAAGCCCTGGCTATAGCACAGCTGCAGGAGGAACCCAACCTCCTCCACATACAATGCCAAGGATTATGGGATCAGCCTTTCCAGATGTCAATCAATCTGCTACTTGATTTAAAATTCTGTGCTTAAGTGCTTGATGGGACTGGAGCCAGAATACTCAGTTTCTTGCAGAATTCAGCCCCATGTTTTATATCCATGATGTTAGCTCAATCTTTCTGCCAAGCAAACCTCTTTTCCCTAAGTTTTGTTTATTTTTTGGGATTGAGCTCAGTGAGGGGTTGGGGTAGACTGAAGTACAGTGGTCTTGACTGCCATGTATGTTAAAGGCACTTTACACTAAAAGAAGCTATAAGGCGTGATCACTTTACCAGTCCTTAACTATGCAAGGGACAAGCAAAGCAGCACCGGGATAAGTGAAAGTGATGCTCTCCCATTCTATATGTGAAAGAACAGACTATACATACATGAAAAAGTAAATTAAAATAATACTAAGTGCAAGGAATGTGGCACTGAATAGTTTATGCTTTCAATATATCCTTTTTCTCTGTATATTTCAAAAATCAAAAGAAAAAAGGAAACAAAGAGACTACTTGGAAAAATACTTCAGAAGCAAATGACTAAACAAAAACACCCTCCAAATCACTCAAAAACCAGATTATTCTTCTGATCATTACCAATGTGGTGGTGAGAAAGTACTCTAAAACAACCTTTAACTTTTATACTAAAAGACTATCAGCTTCAAAAACCAAAGGAAGAAATTGTTTAATTCAGGAGCTTTGTGAGAAAGCCCCCTCCCCTCCTTCCCAGTTGGTAGAAACAACTGTGTGGGAGAAGACAGCTGAAGAGGAGACAGTCTTCAAGGGTAGGTATGGAAGAGAAGAACTGGGCTCTATCCCCTACACCTAGCAAGGCTGCACAACTTTGAAAACTATGAAACCCCAGCACATCTTAAAAACTTTGTTTCCCTTATGCTATTAAAGCAAGCATACTTCCTTGGAGAATTTTCCATCAGAAATTAATTTCAGAAATGTGGGAAAAAACATTGAGCAATAATGGAAAAGAATTTCCTGTCTTAAGGCTTAACTCAAGAAAATTCAGCTGGTATGAAGCAAAAGTGGTCAGAAGGTTTTTGGCAGCAAACTAGTGAGGCGCAGACTTTCTTCTTCTCTCCCTAACCTTTCATAAAACATTTAACAAATAGAAAATATACACAGGGAAAACTGGAATCACTCAGGCCTTACACTGACAAGCTAGTATTTATAGTCTTAAGTCTCCCGTTAGTGCACAAAGAAAACCAGCCACTACAAAAAAAAAAAAAAAAAAAAANAAAAAAAACACAAAGGCAAAAGCAAAATAAAAATTCTTTTTTTTGGCCAGTTGGTTGGCTTTGCTACTTTGATGACATCTTTTTTTACCATCCTTTCCCAGACATCTCATGAAAGGAGCAACCATGATCTTTAAGGATTTTGACATTAGTGTTCCCTCTCAACTCACTAGAAGTTTATCCTCTCAACACTGTTTTCTACACAATTTTGTATTCACTGTCACTGTATTACTACACTGCTTAGTCTTAATTCTCTCTGCTGCAGTCTGTTCATAGTGAATGAGAGAAAAAAAACTAGAAACAAAGACTTGTGACTCTGGCAGACTAGTATTACCCTAGCTTATATAGCTGCACGTAGGTCCTGCTAGGGATACACCTTCAGAGTTATTGATGAGAGCTGGTGCCTGACTTGCTATTTCCAATATTCATCTGTCTTTTGAAGGCTTTTGGTGTCATCAAGGCTGCCAGGTAAAGCAGTCCTGAGTCGAGGCAAAAGATCCGGATGCAATTTTAATATCTGTATGTGAGTATGTATGTTTCCTATGCTGGGTAATCAACGCTGTCCTAGACAAGAGCTATAATAACGCAAAAGTTTGAGTACTACTAGAATTATCCAAAGGGAAAATTTTTCCACCAATTCCTGGTGGAGGGGAAACGTGTCCTTGGTCTCCTCCTGAAGCACAATGTTGGACAGTTTATTAGCATGCTACCAGGAGGCTGAGGGTTTTGAGACACACACAAAGATGATGTTGTAGAGTATTTATCTTATAAGAGACTGTTTGTGTTTCCTTAAATAGCTCTGCTGCAGCAATCAGTAGCAGAAAGGCAGGTGGAGGAATTTTACCTCTTGACAACATGAGCTGGCTCTTAACCTCTGGCTCTGATAGCACCACTGCGATGTGCGTATCTCATAATGCTCAAGTAGGGAAAGGTAAAGATCCAGCACACTATCTCTGCTAATAATAAATTCAAGGGGAAAAATTTTGGAATCTTGAGATTGCCTCGTAAGCCCCCAACCAAATATAAAAGAAGATGTAATTTTATGAAAATTCTGTGTAACTGATTAAAACTCTGTACACCTTACACCAACAAACAGATATCTACAACTGAATCTACTGGAAAATATAGACAGGCAACAAATAAAGTTAGTTATTCAAGAGTTCTACTATGTTTCAGACTAGAAACTGCAAATCATCTAACATGGGCATGCAGCAACTGTCTCTTGCTTCAGAAACACCATTTTTCCATACTCTCAAAAGGCTGGAGAAGTTCTTATTCTTTAATACTTTCCAATATGTTCACATAACTCTAAGGATGCAAGGAAGCCTACAGATAAAACAAGAAAAGTCAATAACAATCATTCTGCTTGAATAGTTTGCAACTTTAAGATGTTTGGGTAGAACAAGAAAAATCAACTCTCATTTTTCTCATAAAATCACTAAAAAAAAAAAAGTCAAGGTGGGACTAGTCTAATATTTGATGGCTTAATTTCTGACTTTCCAAGAAATATCCAGTAATAGTTCATAACTGTACAACTTCACAGTAACATAAACCACCAATTATTTCTGATTTATATTATTATCTTTTAGAATCAACTTTATTGTAGATCCAGGATAAGCTGTTAGAAAACCAGACTGAAAGTGGAAAGAAGTCTCATGGAAAAAAAAAAAAACCAAACCCCTGTGACAAATGTGTTTCTTCTCATGCATTTTTCCAGAGTCGATCTCTAACTCTTCAACAGCAGAATGCACAGGCTCATCTCCTTCACTACTGCCTCCTCCGACCTCCCCTGTCATATCACTGTGATTCCAAAAATCTGTCTCATTCTCTCAGACTTCAGACAACGATTTTCATACTTTGCAGTTAAAGGCTAATCACTTTTTATACGGAATCTTTTATTTCTCTTTAACAAGCCAACATTTGACAATAACAGATCCTTATGCTTCTTTTCTTGCTCAACCTAGCACCTTCCCTTAGTATTTTTGACTTCTGCTTTCATTCTGCATTTTCAGCATTGAATCTGTTCTAAACCTAATTACAACTGTACTGTAGTATTAAGCACCTGATAAAACATGCAGTTCCCAGTAATTCAGAGAAGCACCATGGAGCTAATAAGCTAGAAATAAGAATGAAAAGTATTATTTGGAGACTGAAGTCAACCACCAAGCAAGGAGTGTGAAAGGAGCGGGCTGTAACTATGTAAGTTTATATTAAAGCCAAAACTAGAGTGATGTTACTGGCTCTGTCCTTTGTTTTGACTGTCAAAGTTAGGTGGACTAGAAGAATAGATAGAACTGCAAAAGAAACTGTTTTCTGCCAGCTTTCTGTAAGCACTATTCTAGTCCATTAGGTACATATATAAACAAATAAAAATATAGCTGATCGTTCCGTTAGACTACATGGCCTCTTGGGATCCCCTCTAGCTCCAGCATGATGTGATTCCACTCAATATGTTCTGTGCTAGCTGTGGAAAACACCCAATTTCCAACCCATCATGAACTGCCTGAGGGCAAAGCATCCCAGAACTAGAAGACAGTGAATTCCATCCCACTAAAGACAGTGAATTAGAGCATATTTTAAACACAAGACAAATATTGGCTTAGAAGCATGAATATGACAACCTCCACTAAGCCTGTTGCCAGTTATCTATGCACTGAAACCTTTGACAATACAAACCTCCTGTGACATCTCCAAGCAGAAAGCAGCCTGCTTCCATTTCTGCAAAGGGCTACAAGCGATGAAATTCAAATTGGGGCATATGTTTATTTCTGAATGTGAAGACTTGCACTTGGCTAGGATCTGGCCCACAGCAGGTGCCTACGCTTTGAGCACTTTGCACACCTGTCATGAATTTCTGTATTAAAGCTTCAAAGATGAACAGAGAGCTTGGCTAAAATGCCTGTGAAAAACTTAGCTGCTGATGTCCCTCTCGTTTTGAATAGAAGCTGATGAGTCTGATGTCAAAAAAAGCATAATTACACTGGAAAGCAGTGATGAAAAATGTTCACTTGTTCATATGCAGTGAGGAGGGGTATGAAAAGGCTTTTTAAAGTGTATTACGTTTGCTATAAGCTGGAAATCCCAGGTCATCAAATGTCTCAAAATAGAATCATGGACTGATTACATATTTTCATAGTTAACTATGCTGAACAAACCATTATTTTTTACTTTCAGATCGTGATAAACCTTAGTTCAAACTATGAATGAACAAACCATTATTTTTTACTTTCAGATCATGATAAACCTTAGTTCAAACAATCATCATGAAGAAGTAAGCTCATTAATGAGTCTATCAATGGAGTAAAAGAAGCTTCTTCCTAAAAGAAGCTGACTGCTCTTAACCCTGTCAGGATGAAGCCTCAGAACTGAGGGTATATCCTGGGCAATCTTAGCTGTTAGAAGCATAGATTACATATACTTAATGATTAAAGCTTGTAGAGTAATGCATTGCATACCTTGCAAAAAAAAAAATGAAAAGCGCTTTTTACGAAAAACACTCTGAACCAATTAAAGGGAAAAGAGACAGGGCAGCTCCGAGACAAGTGGCGCAAGTAAAACTGAACAAAATCCCTAAAGAATTGCTGCTGCCATGGGTGGGAAAGCATGTGTGCCCATTCACACATTCTGGTCCTTCCCTAGCTATCAGCAGCAGAGAACTGCACACCTAAGGAGGTCAGGCTAACTGCTCAGGATACCTCACAGGTAGATTAGCCCATCCAAGTCTCCTCTAGCATAGCCAAAGCACAGCTAAAACAAGTTTGAAATAATAGAACTATCCAAATAGGGTAATCCAGGCAGAAGGGAGACAATACTGATGTTGATAAATCCCCACCACTGCCCAAAACAAAAGAACAAAAAAGAGAAGCAAGTAACAGGAATATAATCACTGAGAAGAAAGACTTCTCCAGAGAAGTCTGTCCATCAATTGGTTAGCTGTTGCGACACCCTTCCCCACTGGGTGTCATGGGAATGTCTTCAGCCTTACTGGAAAAACCATAGCACTGCAACCACTGAGCACTAAGGGAAACCACTGACTGAAGTGCTACCACAGCAAAGGAAAAACAGATTATTGCTCTGCTTTGGTGAATTCATACAGCACCATGTAGATTTACATGCTTTCATCCAGATGCAGCACAGCTGTGTTTATATGACACTATTCAACTTGCTAAGCCTGGTTAGGAAGACCTGTAAACATGGCCATGCTGCTTCTGGACCTGACTCATGAAAACCCCCCACTGTATTAAATCTGATTTTCTCAGAATAATCCATGGGAAACCAGCCTGTATTCCTTAGCAGCTTCTAAGACCAGCCAGCCTATGCCATCTGTTGAAACCTGCCCACAGTCAGGAAGAAACGATCATCAATTATTCCGTCTTAAAACATGGTCCAGTTCTTTCATTCTTCAAATAATGGGGGGGTTGTATCATTGTTTTCCTCATTCTTTTCCATATTTTTTGTCTCGATTTCTTACATACCTTTGTCACTACTTTGCCTTCAACTTCATATTCTTCTAAATCTCTTCCTATTTGGTCAGCTCTTTTCTCCCCTCTTTCTTTTCTTCCTTCTTTCTGTGCAAATTAAACTCCCTCTGAACCACCACTTGTCCCATTCTGTGATAAATTTGTTTTATAGAAACATGCAATTAGACCCAAGAGAAGTTTTCCCTTTACCAGCAGGCCTTTTATTTTACTTTCCTTTGAAGATTTCTTTACAGTCATTACTTTAATTGGAAATAGCGCAATATTTTTTACCATTACCTCAATTCACTATTTCAGTTCTTAGTACCCTTCTCCCCTTTATGCCAATGCCTGGCAATTCAGAAATATAACTGATTAATTTCTGTCAGAAACCAGGGCTTTCTAAGCCACAACTTAGTATTTTGGAAAGTTTACCTCAATTAACTTCCTACTTGGATCTTCCATTCCCTAAAAATGTCGGTCCTCGACCGCAAGCGGTGTCTGCTCCCCTGCTGCTGGCCACAGACTCTCTGCGAGTAGAGGTGAGGCGGCCCCACACCAGACACAGCCAGTTCCAGCCGGTTCTGGTTGGTTCCAGCCGGTTCTGGTTGGTTCCAGCCAGCCCAGGGCAGGGCCCCGCCCAGCCCCTCAGAGGAGGAGGCGGCCCCTGGGGGGGCCAGAGCAACTCAGAAATGAGGGGAGCTTTTAGTTTTCATCCTTTTTGCACCATCCAACTCAATTTTGGGTTGGCACTTAGTTTTCCCCAAGTGGAGTCTGTTTTGCCCTTGATGGCAATTTTTAGACAAAAATTAAAAAAAAAAAA
>VZRU01007633.1:762070-781954 GCA_013398155.1 Pedionomus torquatus
AAAAAAAAAAAAAGACACTGAGGCACTGGAGCGAGTCCAGAGAAGGGCAACAAAGCGGGTGAGGGGTCTGGAAAATAAGGTCGTATGAGGAGAAACTAAGGGAGCTGGAGGCGTCCAGCCTAGAGAAGAAGAGACTGAGGGGAGACCTTCTCATTTGCTACAACCACCTGAAGGAGGGTGTAGCCGGGGCACGTCAGTCTCTTCTTCACAGTCACAGGTGATGGGACAAGATGAAAAAGTTGTGCCAGGGGAGGTTCAGATTGGATACTAGGAAAACTTTTTACACTGAAAGGGTTATTAAGCCTTGGAATGGGCTGCCCAGGGAAGTGGTTGAGGCGCCATCCCCAGAGGTATTCAAAAGATGGGTTGAGACAGTGCTTAATAGCATGGTTTAGTGATAGTTCTTTTTTTAATCAGAGTTAGGTTGATGGTTGGACTAGATGATTTTAAAGGTCCCTTCCAACCTAGACAATTCTATGATTCTAGTCTATGGTTCTATGATCTTTATCTTGACCCACAAGTTTTTCCGCTTCATTTCCCCCCAGTCCTGTCAAGGAGCAAGATACAGAGTCCCCTGGGGGGCAGCCAGCAGCCAGCCAAGATCAACCCACAAGTATCCTTCTTTGATTTGCTTTCACCATCACTCAATTGGAAGCTTTTGGTTTTGACTCTGCCTTTAGCAACCGAGTTCCAATTTTCCATACAGAAAAATCAGTAAATAAAAATCCATCAGGCTCTTCAAGTTCCAGGTCCAGTGCCATATAAAAGAAAGGGTTCAGAGAGAAGCACAAAAAGATTATTTCCTTTTGCCTCCACAGGAGGAAAAAGAGGGGAAAAAAACCATATAATTAAAATGATACAGCAAGTGTATTTAAAATAAAATGAGAGCCAAGGGTAAACTCCATATATTGAAATAACAGCATTGATTAAAAACAAACCACGTTATTAAGTGAAGTTTTTAACAAAAAGCATTAACTAAATTAGAAAGAAAACAAAAGACAAAAAATACATGTCTCCACATGTCTCCCTGAAAAGAGCCAATGGACCTTCCAAAGAAATATGTGTACATCTTTGAATACTTCAAATACTGCGGCCTCACATGAGCAAACACATATCCTTCAGTAAGGGCACAAGGATGGGTGGAAATATCCCAATTTCCTCTTCACTATCCAGACTTCTGCTCCTCAAATCATCTTCCTACACATTCCATTTTCCTATTGCCTCCTGCCAGTCCAAGACACAAGGGCCTCGTGCTCATCTTTCAAATTACAGTCCTGTCTCCACTATGGCTCTATGGAACAAAGCAGAGACTTGGATACTTGAAAAATACATTTGAAGATTTATTATATATTCTGCTCTTTCCCCTATCCTTCACTCTGTATTAGTATTTCCAGCAGTAAATGCCCTCTAAAGGACTCAGCAGTAATGAGCCCCACCTCTGGGAAAGTGAGGATTCACATGTTGTCATGGCTTACCATCGTGTGTGCTATAAGTGTGCAATAAGAGCAACAAAAAAATTCATTAGAGAGGATAAAAACTATTTAGCCTGCCAGAAAATGACTAGAGATGGTACAGAACAGGTTTGCAAAGACACAGAGGTTCAAGCCACCAATATCTGCTTCAGGTAAGGAGAACAGAGGCTCTTACCATTGTAAAAAAATAAACTTTGGAAGTTGTCCCAATGCCTGCTAGTAGCTCAAAGGAAATACACAACTGTCAAAATGCTCAGGCCCTGTCCTGACTTGGAAAATCAGGTATTTTATGGTATCTCCAGTTAATAACGTAGACAAGCCAACACTTGAAGTAGCTAAGCCATAGCCTGAAGTCATGGACAATAAGATGGGTGCATCTTTCTATGCAAATGCCAAGTTTTGCTCTGAGCAGCACCCCCTTAAGAGGCAAAGCAAGACTCAGTGGAAGATGCTTACTTGCCCTACTTGGTCCCACTGCTGCAGGAACCATTTGGCTACTGCATATGAGGAATGCAGCCTTAGAAGCAAAATACCTACAAGGTAAAGAACTAGCACCCAAATGCCTTCTTGGTAACAACAGAGCTGGAAGATATTTATAGGAAAATAACTTCTAGAACAATGCTGTGAGTCACTTTATAGCTGGCTTTGTACTCAAAGGTATCATTGTTAAATATGAACTTTGGGTTTTTTTTTTTCAAAACCTAAAATACGCAAAACATGAAATCAATCTGGGAACGCTTACTGTTGAAATTGGCAAATTCTCTACTGGCAACCAAACAGTTAAAGAAAAAAAGAGGGGGGGAAAAAGCCTTAAAAGACTCAAGAGAATTAGCTGTTGCTAAAACAATTTTATGGTCCTTTCCACTTCACTGGAGGTAGTTTGTATGGCTGACTGGAATCTATTCAATGCTGTCAAACATCTAACACTCCCATAGCTAGATGCCTTACAATGAATAACAAGCAGTCTAGCTGCCAATATGCTAGAGCTGCATTTTTTACCAGGGACTGGATCCTAACCCAGCAACACTCTAACGTCATTGTTTGTTGCCTTGTTAATTTATAAGACCAAAAATTAACCACAACAAACACAAGTGCCAAAATTCAAAACACTGCAGCTACAAAATTCATCATATTTAATAAACAGCAATACAGAAAGTCAAGTTCATAAAAAGCTTGCACATCTATTTTCTCTTTTATAGTTTAAATTGAAAATAATTTCAGAAGATGAGTTACACAATCTAGGGGGGGCTTACAATAGGTGCACTGAATAGAATAAAAAAAGAAGTAGAAACAACGACTATAAACATATACAGCTCTTGTTGAAACGCTAAGTACATCATCTGTCATGCTAAGTATCATCATTTCCATAAATATTATCCTAACTATTGTCTTGCTCAATATTGTGCTTGAAGCAAAATCCTGGACTCTTACCATAGTTACATCCTTCATCTTTCAGCTGTAATAACGGTGAAGCGCTGACAACAGAGCCCTGTTCCAAGTAAGGCAGAGAGTGCTCAGTGACAACGCTGTCTCGGTGAAATTATGACCGTGCCATCTTGGCAGCTTTATGATTATGGCTTTGGTGGAACTTCCATTCTGCACCTCATATCCCACCATCAAAGCCACACAGGCACACCCTCCTTTTTATACAGCATCCAGTAAAGTCACACAGGACACAGTCATTGTAACTTGGGGCATGTTCTTGCATATGCAACTTTGGGGTGAAAGCAAGCATCATTTTGACCATGGATTATTTCTTTTTTCTAATTTTTTTTTTTTTTATACAGGTTACGACTTTGGGGTTTCTCATTCTTATTTTAATAAAATTATGCTTAGCTGTAGAGTTCCCAGAAACTAATTCTCTAGGAACCTGAAGGTGATAAAAAATATCAGAGCCTCAGTTAGGCAAACATAGCAAAGCAAAGCAGCTGTTTTGAGGTTAAAAAAAAAAAAAAAGTCACATCATGCAGATATATATTCCTCTGAGAAAAACTAAATTCAAGTCACTAGTAGAACCAATAAGCTCATTCCAACTAAAAAATAGATGCTACACAAACTAGCCTTTTAGAACTAAAGCTGATTATCCAAACTTGAAAAAAGACACAGCTTCATTTGAAGAAGTGGAAAGGTGGGCTGTGGATGTTAACGTGTGCGCCTGTGCTCCTGCAGTGGCCAAGGACGCTTGCTTCATCACCCGGGCACTTTGAAGTATGGCTTTAGAATTAATACCAGCAGTGTATCATTGTTTTTGTTAAAGAAGAAAACAAGTGAAGTCATAAAATGTACTTTTCAGGTATCTGTTACCTTTTAAAATTATTTTCCTGAAATGAAGATGGTAGCCATAATGCAAAGTGAATAACGAATAATGATTTTTGTACTACACTGCTTATGCCTCTTGCTTGGAAAGTTAGTTACTGTTTCTTGGCTTTAGATTTAACCTGCTATTCTTACTCTCTACATTTAGATAACTTACAGGCCATAAACCATACATTAGTAGATGCCTGCACAACTTAGAAGAAACACCAGAATCATGCAAAATTCTATCTGTTCTGAACCAACATGCACGCAAAATCTCCTGAAAACACTAACCTACCTAGTAGCTTAACAGCATTTCCGGGACCACAAACACACATAAACACATGAGATGTTTTCCACAAACACCTTCACAATAGGAGCAGGCCGGACAAGTATATCTTGATTGTAAGCAAACAAAAAAAAACAGCAAACAAATGGTGCCATGACCCTTGCAAAACCAGAAGCCTTTGTCAGAAGGCAGCAGCCCCAAACCACTATCATTCCCAAAACTTTAATCACAGTAATTAACCACAAATAGTTAATTACAAGCAGAGCTGGTCTCAGATCAAAAGCTGTTAAAAAGCTAAATCCATCAACTCCATTGATATGAAGGTTGAACATAAAGCTTTCAGGTTACATGTTTACACAAAATGCAAGATTTAGGGAATGGGATGTAGAACTTGAATACTGCTCTGTCAGGCAGAAAACAGCTTTTTATCTTACTACAGATTAATGACTTGTTAATAGCGTGGTTCAGTGCTATCAGCAAGTCAGCAGTCAGTTGGAAGGTAAGATGTGACTTGCAATGAAATGCCTTTGTGGGTGAAGAGACATGTACATCCAAATGAGTGATGACTTCTGCAAAAACAAACTTAAGGCAATTAATGTAAAACCAAATTCTTAACTATACATTTAGTCAAATAACATGACAGCTGGATAACCAGTAAATATCCCTTAGAACCAACTCAATTGTATTTTTTTTTTTAATGCCTACACTGATTTATAATAATTTGGACTTTTGGAAATATATGTATTTCATTTTAGCCTATTTCATATTCACAGTATTTTCTGCATAAATGCTAAATTTCAAGCAGTTCTATCACTACAGATGAGATGATCCTCAACACCAGGAAATCAGGCTACTCTTTGGTATCAAACATCTGCATGGAAGAGAACTGTCATTAGCCAACACGAGCCAGAAAGCTCCTTGCATCCCCTTAAAGAGCTGTTCAACACTACATGAGCTCTAATTCTCTGGAGGACTTTTGTAACAGATGGGAATGAGGGAAATGCATTAAACAATTTAGATTGTTATTTCCAGAAATACTTCTACAGTACTCAAAAAGTGTCAAAATGCTTTCCAATCAAGCAAATAGCACATGGCAAGACTTACAAAGCCGACTATGAGAATTAGTTGCTTATATTCCATGAAATTCAGTTGATTCCAAATACATAGTTCCACTGCTCATTTTTTAAAAATTCATTCATGACTGACTGGCAGAGGAGAGCAGTATCTTAATAAGTATTTAGCCCAAGAGAAATTTCTAAAATACTTAATGTAGACATATTTTTATGTCTTGTGAAAGCCATTCATTCACCTTTTACGCAGAAATGGGTCACATTAAAAGCTGTGCCTTCAGTGCAATTCACCAGATCTCCTCCTGTCCCTGGGTTCACAAAGGATTTGAACCTGATATACATTCACATGACTCTGGTTCACAAGAGCAAAATATACGAGGTCATGCCTTCAAGGTAAATGATTGTGTCATTCAAGATCACATCTGCCAGAAACACCGACTAAATCAGACAGCTTCAATATGGCAACTACTCTGGGCCCTTGAAGATCGTTTACAGATACCTCATTGTAGTCAGGCATTTCCTCCATTTTCTGTTTTCAGAAAAGGCAAGTGCTTAGAAAAAGCGAGATATTTAAAATAACATTTCTATTGGAAATACTGCACAAAACATAGCTTTCCCTGTATGTTTTTACAGTTATTTTCAGCAACCTAACCACAAGGAATTGTACATACTGCTTTAACCTCTGCTAAGTACGGTTCTTATACTTATTGACAGCTGGTGTTGATCACTTGAACTGGAAAACTTGGAGGAAGAAAGCACCTGAGTTCAGCTCTGAGTGTTCTCCAAACACTCCAGGAGTGTTTTATGATACTGTTCAATGTCTTTAATCAAGTAGTTCATTACTGGCTGGCAGAAACTCTTTGTTGCTGTGAACTCACTCAGCACAAAGTTATTTTGTTCATAGTACTGCCATTTCCTTTTCAAATTTGTAAGGTTGGTGTGCATCAATCTCCTGCTGCTGTAAGTTTGGCAGTCTTTCCCCATAGCTTTTATTTTCCTACGGGTGACCGTTTCAAGGGGTCTCAGGTGTTTTATTTCTCAGGGTTGTTTTTTCTTCTCCATTCCTAATGATTTCAGATCAGCTAGATTATGTTTTGCAAGCCTTCCATACATTGTTGAATTTTTACCAGAAGATTCGTGGCAAGATATTTTATTTTCTTTCTAAGTGCCCCCCTGCAAGTTCTGGCTCAAGCCCACCACAGCATTGCAGGCATTTGGGGATATACCAAGTATGTTCTTATAGAGGCAGGCGCCCCTTTCCATCCTTAAGAGAACCTAGCAAGTATCTAAATAGTTTGCTTGTTCAGTACCAAAGGTATTATAATCTCCTTCTTTGCAGAAATTACTTTTTTCAGCTGAATGCAACATTAAACAAATCTTTGCAACTTTCTTGGCTATGGATATGTGTAGAGCTGCATCATATGTGCCTATATAGGACACTGAAAGTCTACCCTCATTTGCCTCCAAAAACGAGGTGCTATTGGAGTACCATACTAAGAACTAAAAATAAAAAATAAAAATAAACCCCTCATTTCTAGATCTACCTCTATCGGTAACTCTTTGTTCAGTATTGCTGAACAAATCACACAAGTGCTCTCCATTTGTTTTTCAAGATGTGACACCAGACCACTGCTATCTCATAAGAATATTGCAGGAACCAAATACTAGCCATTCTTTCCATACTTCTGTAAACACAGCCTTTTCTATCTTAGATTCCATGTTGCCTCCCAGCTCTCGCCATCTCCACTGGCGTTCCCAGTCTCACCTACCTACAGACCCACCTCAGGTAGCTATAGGTCTTCCCTGAATTCACCTGCAAAGCAACCACTTTCTTTAGCGTTAAGTAACACATAGTGGTCAGCAAGAACAATTTCAAAACTAAAACATTAATGGTGATGTAATGTAAGCAATGAGAGGAACACATTTAACAATGCCTTCAGGAAACCAAGCTTGGAAGACCCTGGAGAGTGATGGGCATGCCTTTTAAAACTACCTGCTTTGCAACAGGAATAAAGTTTTTTAAACCACTGATGAGAGGAGACTGAGGGACCAGCCACCAAGAACTTCCTGTAAGGATTTTCTGTTGAATTTTTTTAAATTGCTTTAAATTCTAATTTGCCGTTAATTCTGTGAAATTTGCCTCCATGGCTCCCAATTACATCCCAATTGCAAATGACCACAGCAGAAGTCGCTGGGCAAGCATGGAAAGCCTAACTCTTCTGTCTTGCTTTCATCACTGAGGACAACAGTCCCTGCTACAGGTTTTCACCTTCTTGTGTCTTCCTTGCATTTCTTCTAAGCAACATAATATTTTTAAGAAGCACCACTGCAATGATCTGTCAGAAAGGGGCATAAGATCATCCCTTCCATTACAACCATAAGCCAATCCCCTTTAAAGCAAAACTGGTATTTAGTGAATCTCTTCCCAATATCATTCATCCTTCTCCACGATGTCCTTCACAACTTGTGGAAAGACTGCTATTGATTTCTCTGGGATTTTGATCAGACTTTTTTTTTCTCTCTCAGTCACTAATTCTGTTCTTCCCAACACTCCTGAAATTCCTAGCATCGTGCATCTTAAGTATTCTTCACTTCCTGTTTATTCTGCCTCTATCTGCTTCTCTTCCCAATTCTAGTGTTCTATGATTTTTTATATCACTTTTATCTAGTAATTGGTAACCTCATTTCCAAGAGGTTAATTGGTTCAAGGCACAGACCTTTCTGCTTTCTCCTAATGCCTGATCTTTGATCGTATCTAGGTTTTACAATTCTCCTTTATCAAGCCTTTTATTACTCCAAGAAATGCGGTATGTTGGACTTCTGTCTTGTGTAACAGCTGGCCATCCTAAAAATATTAGGTCTGTGGCTTTTTACATTCTCTTCAGCTAATACGTTTCCAGCCATTATAACATGAGTCAGACGGTAAGTATTTTATGTTTATGAACTTCATGCAGCAAGAACACCACAGAGGTATATGTGCCTTCCCATATTCCAAGTATTTCTACTAACACACAGCACTTCACATTTTCCACTATGTGGGCAGGCAGGTAGGTTTCACAAGAAGCCACATGCAGGGGTAGAAGTTGTAGCAATACCTGGGAAAAGTGTTTCAAAGAACAGGTGAATACATGTGCAGATTTTATTGAGATGAAGTGGAATTCAAACCATGAAATGTTTCTTTTTTGAAAATCTTGCCTCTGCCTTGCCCTTGACAAATGGAGCACTAATACACACAAAGACATTATGTCGCACTGCAGAATTTTTCTGTTCTAAAGAGGTATTTCTATGTTGCCTACTTGCCCTTTGAATTAAGGCATAGAGAAAAGCACAAATGCCAGGACTGGCAGGCTCATAGCTTGCTGCTGAAGCGTGATCCAGCAACTGCGAGTGAAACACGTGGTCCCTGCCTGCCACCCGCACAGCATTGTCCACCTTTGTGGAACAGGTAACAAATTGCCATTTCCAGTAGCCCAGAGGGGACCCAGATCACAGAGCTTACCAACGTGGGCAAATGCATCTTACACACTTAGATAATCTAGTAAAAGAAAGAATCATCCTTCTGCTATAAACCTCAAAACCCTCCTCAGGTGCTGAGAAGCAGGTATGTTCTGTTCCACAGACAGACGAACCTCTGTGTAACAGGAAATCTGTACCCGAGCAGGGCATTGACTCAAGCTCCCGCCTGCTCAGCAGGAAATCCATCCCACAGATCACCAGTGCCTTTTGGATCCAGATCAGGGAAAAGAAGTGCCACTCTGCAAGCAAGATGAACAAGCTCCACTGAAGGCCAAAACTGCAGCACTGGGGTATGTTCTGTATCAGTGGAGGTACAGATTTATAGTTAGTAGGGATGGGCAGATTCCAACCATTTCTGACCCAACAGAAGTCTTCCTTATCTCATATGTTATTCTGTTTTCAATACCTGTCCGCATTCATCGCCCTCGCTCCACTGGAGGTGGGCTGCAAGCAACCCCTCATTTTTTCCACACAAGCAACTGGAACACAGCCTCAGCAGGACTGGACTCTAGGGACAGTGGTTGATGCACATCCCCAGAGTGCCAGAGGCCAGCATGGATTTCAAAACTGCCTCTCCTCCTCCTTACGTTTCGGCTGAAGGTCTTTTACTTTCACTTCAAATTAAAAAAAAATCAATCAAAATAAAATTAAAAAATCAGGAATGATGCACAAATACAGAGTTTGGAATACAGCAATACACTAGGATGCATACAGGAAAAACTAGACCAGCTTTAAAACACAAAGACACAAAATGAAAAAAAAAAAAGCCACCAACCAGAGAAAAAGTCTCAAACATGATAAGGAAGGTGAACTAACATGGTCTCTGCAGCTGGCACCACGCAGCAGCCAGGGCTCCTTCCAATAGGAAAGACAATTAGATTCCAGCAGACAAACCAGAAAGTAATGATTATGATTGCTGATGCTGCAGACCGTGGCTGGCCCGCATTAGGTTAAGTAAACTGGATGGAAGCCAGCATTAGTGAACAAATGGCACGGCACATTCTGGAGGAATCTGAGGAGAGATTACTAATATCTTAAAGGTGACCTTTCACACATGCTATCCCAGCAAATCAGGCAATTCTCTTGGCTATAGTGAACAAGATCAGTAGAGGCCAGTCTCTTGAAACTATGCAGTCATCATACAAATAAGATTTTTTAAAATCTATTTGTAATAATTGACTGCAACTCATTTGGGCAAAGCATCTTAAGTGCTTTATTGGTTTATTTCACCCTGTTTTAAAGGAAACATAATCTAACTTTCCAGTATTCATTATCATCTAGGCAAGCTAAAAAAGAACTCCAATTTTTAGCCATACTATCTATTAAAAAGATGTAAAACATTTCCTAAAAGGGCAGATGCATTAATTAAGGCCGCCTTGGGATAAATGAAAATTACTGGGAGTGCTCTGCTTTCCTGAATGGGTTTTCCATAGATTACTTATAATTTAATGAAACCAATTACAGCATTTGTAATAGAAACTGTACACAAGTTAAACATTTCCACTTTTGCAGAAGTTCAAGAGCAAATTGCACAAACAGAGAAAGGTCTCTGCATTTTTATGAAGGAAAAAGCAAAGGCTTCTTCTCTGAAAGAAATTCCCCCTACATAAAACGAATAGTAAATGCACTGGGCACAATTCACCTTCCCCCAAAAGGACCAGAGTGTAATTGAGAATTAGGCCCCGGATTCTGACAAGGCATCTCACAGACGGAAATCCCAAAGCTGTAGATTGAACTCCTTTCCGTTTCTTCAGAGAAGAAAATACAGCTTAATTAGGCTCAATTTTCTAATTGTTATCCTCTGTAACTAATCAGTAAAGTTTTAAATCAGTATCAGACTAAATACTTGCTCAAATAGTGGAAAATGAAAATGCTCCGTCTTCAAAATACAACCTTATCTTGCTGACAACTGAAAAAGCTACAAATCTGAGGATAACACACTGGTGCACAGTTTTTATTTTCAAACAGAATACGTCCTTTGTTCTCTGATAGAGCATTCCCTAAAACACCACACAATCTTCTGTGTGCAGAGATTTCACTAGTGAGAGAAAACAAAGACACCTTTGGGGAAAAAAAAAGGTCTTAACGTAGTTTCAGACACATCAGCGCTTTCTGAATTCATTCTGAACAGAAGGAAAAGGTTTAAAGTTACTGTGAGGGAACTGAGAAAGACCTTAATAAAATTATTTTGAATAACCATTAAAGAAAATCCTCAGCCTGAAAGACACTTCAGAGAGAATTCTACTTCCCCAACAGCTAAAAGCAACACACTCATTGACTTTAACTGGAATTATCTGATACTCACCCAGATTATGAATTTTACCCTGTCAGTAAGATAAGCAAGTGCATATTAATGGTAAGGCTGACAAATGTAATGCAAAATTTTCTTTTAGCACTTTCTAGCGTGCTGCACGTACTGCAGGAAATACCTGTCAGGCAATTTTTGCTTCTAGTAGCCAGAAAGCTTAGCTTTATTCCTAATTACTTCTGTGCAATCAGTACGAAGCCATGCAATAATTTAAGAGGTATCCATCTATAGTCCAATAAAACTAACATAAATAGTAATAGTGTGCTTTGATTTTCATTTCCCTTCTAGACTCGCGTAAAAATAATATCTGAGTGAAAAATCAGAACAGATGCAAGAAAATTGTTCCGTTTTGAACATTTCATGTTCTAGGTGTAATGCTGCTTAATGGGCTACAGGACGATGCTACAACTCAACATTAGCACTAGGAAGACCTGTTTCCTCAAGACATAGAGGCCCCAACGCCTGCTGTGAACCAGCTGAGAACCTGGACACTTCTTTTCTTGTCTTTTCACGTTTATGCTTGGGTGTCAGATAAACTACCAGACACACGTGTCATTGAAGAAAAGTAAAGGAGAACCTGAGGCAATGCAAACTGAGAGAGCTACAAATATCAAGTGAAAAATTTATCAGATTAGTAGAAGTGGTTGGAGCTTTTTATTATAATCTACAGATTATGCTGGCTGTAGGTCTCTGGCTCTGTCAGGTGTTCTAAATTGAAGAGAACTGTAATATTAGGTGTCTTGGAACATTACAACACACAGGCATTTTCTCCCTAGTAAAATATTTCCTTAGTTTGGAATACCTTCTGCCATAGCTTCTTTCTGTAGACTCTTTGAAGTGTTTTTCTCTCTTACGTATGATGACCAGAGTTCAGCACAGGAATTAAATTTTTAGATCTGTGCATTTCATTCTCATTTGTTCTTTGTAAGGATTCCTTTCCTTTCAAGACAAGCAGATCTATCTGCATTTTTTAGATTAGTCTTTAGCCTGCTTAAGGCTACATTGCTACATTTTTTTTCCACTGACAGTTATGTTGAATTTCATAGATATGTTGTCAGCTGCATCACTAGTCATTTCAGTAATTTCCAGTCTAATCTTCAACACCGTGAGAGAACACCTGACAGTCATATGCTATTATTTATAACAGTTCTACAACCCCCGTTCTTTCCTCCTTAACAATACCACTTACAAAAGCGGATCCCCTTAAAGCGTATTTTTATATTTTACTTACGTAAGTGCTGTCAAGTAAGTTTGATATTTTTTTTGTGTGTATTTCAACTTTTTATGATGCATGTACTCATTATAGACCTGCACTACCTTCTGGATGTCTCCGTCAACACAAAAGTAAAAGGACCATAAAATTATAAACAGTTACCATCTTTACTTTTACTTAGACACTTACTCTTACACCAATTTAGGTGGAATGTCCCCACATGCTACAAATACTCACATGCCAGGGGAACACTGCTCCTAGAGTTACAGAATTGGATGTTTTCGAGTGTGAAAATACTATATCGATATCAAGTACATTATACCCCAATTATTTTGTTCAGAAAATTCTGCAGACAAGGCAGAGCTATCTGTGTTACAGGGTCGCTTCTCGAGGAACAATCTTCTGCCCCCCTTTCATTTCAAAGCAGACTCTACTGAAACCCATCATAATTATCTGTAATGTTTTCCACGGACTGTTAAACAAAGATCTAGTTGAAGATTGAAAACTGATGCAAGGACAATGCCAACTTGTTTAAATGTTTATTCATCAAATAATGAAAGTGATAAATGGGAGTAGAGAATAATTAGCGAGCACTTACCGTGGCAGAGAGCTGTGGCCCATTCAGCTGTGCGTGCAGGATGGCTTCATTGATGGAGTTCCGGATTCCCATCAGTGCCATTTCTAGATCATGTGAGGCAGCCATTTCATTAGTCAGATATTCCAGCGTGGAGATGTACTCCCTCCATTGTGCATCTAGTTCTGACACACTGGCCAAACAGCCCCTCATTACGTTCAGACAATATCCAGCACAGGGCCTGATTAGCGTCAGGCCCTGGCAGTGCGGGCAGTACTGCATCTTCACTAGAGCTTTGCTACATTCCTTCGTGAGGGTGGCGTGTTCAGTAGTATTTATCACTTCGATGCCCAGAGTGAGGGCCTGGCTGAGCATCCTGCTCACCCAAAGAGATTTTGACAGCTCTGTAACCATATTTTTAGAATAGCGTCCAAATGGATTTATGTCTTGCCTTGTGAGCCGTAGACACTCTGTATAGTCCTCTGATAAATCTGTAATTCCTGGGTTTATTAGTCGACTGTACACCAGAGGAAAGAGACTGTCAAAGAACCGTAATACTGCACTTTCCACTGTAGTCTCTGCACCCAGAATGTAGAGAGAGAGGTCTGTAAAAAGTTCTTTAACAGGCTCTGCTGCTTCTTTTGCCATAGGTCTGTAAGCTGTCTCAAACAGGGAACTTGTGCGGTTTTCAGCAAAGCGAAGCAAAGACTCGAAGGCCTCTAAAATGGGGCAGGGGAGAGAAAGAACTAGAGGTTAATAACAAGCACCTGACATCTTAGTCACAGGACTAATACTTTCCTGAATAGGAATATCAATGGTTAAATGAAATCTGAGATATGAATACGCTAATAGTTAATACAGCTTTCATCAGTATTATGACAAAAAAGGCATACATTGTGTGTGCATAATAAAGGCGACACATAACACACAAAAATTTCCATTAAAAAAAAAAAAAAAAGATGGCTGTTTTCTCAGTAGCTATAACCGTGACTCAAACTCTAGACATTAACAAAGGGCCCCCACAGACTCCAGTGAGCACAGGCAGGGAGAGAGTTTTTGTAACCAACACTGCACTGGGACAGTTCAATCAGGTATGTTTCCAATACATCCCACTACATGTAAGTGCCATCAGGTTCCAGTACACAGGGAGACCACAACATTTTCGATGTCCCTACAGAACTCCACAGAAGAATATTTGAATAGGCAAAATCATTTATGTGACACAAGTCTCGAACTGTAGGACAGAGGAATAACTGTTACCAGGAGGGATCTGTAATACCATCGCACTTTAGCTGCTGCACTAGACTGGATAAATAATGGTAAGATATCCAGATTTAATTAACAGGTGAAAATTCATATTCAGAATTCTTGAAAAGTTATAATATGCAAGTGAAGTCTTAAAGCCGGAGAAGAACATTTGATAAGCACATAGAAATGCTGACCCTCATTCATTAGTTGTAATTGTCAACAGAAGTTTGAAATGTTTTAATAATTTAATAGTTTATGAGAGCAGTATCCTGACAACAGCTTAAAGCTTTTCATCCCAGGTGATCTAGTACTATGAAAACCTTCATCAAGAACGAGAAAAAGCATCTGGCACTCATGTCCTCCTATAATTGGTCTTGGTTGCTAAAACACATACTTGCACAGATTTGGAAACTTGACATGCAGAGTGAAAACACGCTGGAAGGAAGGGCCAGACAAAGATGACTCAACCAGCAGCCTCGGATATGCTGGAGAAGAACAGCTCAATGGAAGCTCAAGAGATAACCGAAGTTGAAGCTTTTATTACACAGAGCTGCGAGTGGGTGGCTGAGAGGCACTTCTGGCAAAGTACAAGTCAAGGACAAAGGCAAGATTCTGTGTGAATAAATTTTCTCCCTGTTAACATCACCTAGGTCTGGCCAGTGGATGCAGAGCTTGACATCAAGTCCTCTATGACCCAAAACAGTATCTCCTTTAACTACACTGGGGTTTATTATTTTTTTTCCTTGGGACACTCAAATTTAAGGAGTGCCATGATTAACACATTTCAAACTGCAGAAGGCAAATACTATACACCTAAAACACTGATTGGGGTACTAGAATTCATAGACAGGAGTAGGGAAGAGATACGTTCCCAAGATTATTTTTAATGGCACAGAAGACAGTAACCCACACCATTCCCACTGCTTTGTTTGGAAGCTCTGCAACAAAAAGCCTCTGAGATAAATCATTCTTGCACTCCTCTGGATGGTGAGTAGATCCAGTCAGGGCAGGAGACCTACCACTTTATATCTCCAGAGGACTGGCCAGAGAATGGGTTTTGGTCTAATCCTACTCTACATTCATCTGAACCTCACCGTGCAACTAGCTGCAATGTAACGCAAACCCAAGTTGTTCAAGTATCAGCTCAGCACAGGAGCAGATACAATCCTGTAGGTCAAGATTAGCACACACTGGCAAAGTTTTACAATGCAAATAGTCTTACACTGTGGTTTCACCTTCCACACCTGTAAAGGCTCAACTGCAGCCATCACCCCTACCTGAAGACCAAGTGAAACACGTTTGTAAATGTGCAAGTATCTTTATTGTCCTGAGAAATAACTGCCCAGTGAAAGATGAGAGCAAAGCCATCAATAACAACATACATCCCATGAAAACAGATTTCAGCAGCTTCCTGGGATACTAGGTAGTAGATTAGAAACCATGTAGCATTTTATTTTCAAACCTCTCAACCGTAAAATTTCTGCATTATTCTGAGACAAGTATGAAATTGAAATATTTAACAGTACCGCTTATTTCTCATTGTGTAAGAGGAACATTGTGATGGTATATAGCTTCATACCTCCTACAAAAAGAGCGGTAACACAAGAAGTATGGTGTAAAACAATATTTCTGATGATTGTAGATGTGCTGCAAACACCTGTAAGGTACCATTCGCTTCCTTATAACCACTGGTCACACACAAAAAATGACTTATGCTTGCAGGCACTCACGCAATGACACTTAAAAAGGAAATTTGTAGGTCTTTTTTCATTGTTATAAGGCATTAAGAGAAGTTTGAGACAAATTACTAGATCAGCTGGATGTTCTTAGGCCTTTAATTAGAAGTAACAGGGCTTCATGGAGTCAAAAAAATTCACAAAAACGCACAGCTTGCATTCTGGTGGGACAGAGCAGACAATGCTAGCATCTTGTTTTAAAAGTGATTCATCATATGCTTTTAGTGCACCGTGTAAGGTACTTTGTAGGGAGTTTCTAAATCCCCAAGGAAGGTTTACCACTATCTGAAAAAACAGATGCTTATCTGTGCGGTGAAATACAGCAAACATTAGACATTTATGAACTTGCAAAAAGCTGAATTCTAAGCATAAGCATATACTGGGAGAAACATATGAGCATCTTTCATAGCCTTTGGCTTCAAGCCCCTCACTAGCAGCATACAATGTACTATAAATTGCAAATATATTGATTCTGAACAGAAATAACCCATAAGCAAAATAACCCAGAATTTGATAAAGACGTTATGTTGGGTTTTTTCCTTCCTTTGGTATTAAAATAAATAGGAAAGCAGAGAACAAGCTTTGTTCTCATGTTCCTCAAAAGACCCTTTTTTGATTTAAGATTGCAGGGAAAATGAAACAACAGTCAGCTTTAGATTTGGAGCTTATGCACTGGTAACTACTCAAAGTCAAGCAACATCAACTTCCATGGGGAGAATTTTGTTCAAACTGTCTATTATTCACTCACAAAACATTTGACACCAGCACTGATATGTCCTGGTGACAGCCAAACACAGCTGATCCCACACAGCTCACCTCACCTCTAGAAACTTCACATCTGAACCACTGGGGTTTGAAAGCTGGCTTTGTCTCCAAAAGCTAAGGTATGAGAAGATGCCATGCTGGTTCTGCTGCTCCCCCAGGGGCACACAGACCTAACAAGTTTGCGTGCTCGGCTTCTAGCCTGGTTCCCAGCATTCACATTCTCTAAAAATTGTATTATGCTCAGCCTAACACACATAGACGGAAAAACACTACTTTGCAGGTATAGCATCCGTGCTTATTCATCACAAGCATGGCACAGTTTGGTCTCAAGGGATAGCTTCCTTCTGACAGCAATACATCCCTCCCGACAGAGGATGTTTTACTTCTCTTAAACCAGTCGGCAGCACTATTTCATGTACCTAATGCAATATGAATCACAAAGGGTTCCTGCCTTATCTCACACCAGCTTGTACACCAGTGTAACACCACTGACTTCTTCAGTGGGATTGAATCCTGATTTAAGCCCATTGTATGTCAAAAGAAGCTGCAGAATTTGAGTGTTTCTGCAAAGAAAATCTCTTAAA
The DNA here is from genome assembly GCA_013398155.1 of Pedionomus torquatus. Taxonomy (NCBI): domain Eukaryota; kingdom Metazoa; phylum Chordata; class Aves; order Charadriiformes; family Pedionomidae; genus Pedionomus; species Pedionomus torquatus. Next base: position 779,141 of record VZRU01007633.1, read on the forward strand.
AGATAGTGCTACAGGGAGAATCACCTCTAGAAAGCGTGTATCAGTCAGCCCAGCACTGGTATGCCAGCATTTTCCAAAGATTTCCTCTGTTTTTTTCACCACCTGGAGCTCTATTTGGGGAAAGAAGTAACAGCTCAGACAAAGGAAAAATACTACTGTAACTACAGCTTTGACTAGTTCCTCTTGTCATGTAAAGACCACATTCAACAACTTACACTAACTCACTTCAGCAGGAATAGCTTCTTGTGTTTTTAAATTGCTGGCATCTTTATTTTAGTGTAGTTGGGTGCAACAGCTCTCCAATGCTGTGTCCAGGCCACCATTCCTCCTCTTGTGGCCTTATCCTTAGGACATGAACCAAAGATGCAAAACTGCTGCATGTCAGTTTGCCACTCTTTCTGCCACAAAAATCTTTCTGGGTGTGCTTTAAGGAATTGTTGATTTTTTTTCAGGCACAGGGCAACATGGTGCCAAGGAAGGACCTCACCAGAATAATGCACTGAAGCCTCACCAGAACGATCCACTGAAGCACACCATGAGTCTGCACACACATGGTAGAACAAAAGCTTGCATTCAGGATTGCCTTCATCTCATAAATCCTACATTTCTTACAGTGCTTGACAGTCAGTAGATGTGGTCTAAGGGAATACACACAGATGGGAGATTTCCAACAAAATTTGGGTTGACATATGATAGCTATACACAGAGAAAGTTAATTGGCTTCCCTCTTCTATAACAGATCTCTAGAAACTATTGGGTCCTTATTCTGTAAGCAATACAGGGTTCAGATGAGGAGCATTAGGAAAAGCTAAGCAACTTCCAACTCTCTGGATTATGAATCAGTCCAAATCCACATTCTTTTCTCTCCATGGGTCCAACACAGGACTGTTAGCATGGGAATAATTTCGCCAAAACTGAGTTAATCAAAGCACCAGACACCTCTGTGCACAGGGGACCATTTCTGTTGCACAGTAGCTGAGCGTCAGATAGAGAGACTCTACTGTTTGGACTCTCATCTGTTCAAAAACCAAAGTCATAAAACTGAATGCAAACCCCGACAGGCACATGCGAAAGGAAAATTACTGTCACTGCCCTCACGCTTCTGTGTGCGACTCAAAGCTGGTGCCTCTTCTGCAGAGCTGACAAGGTAAGACCACCCTGCTAATGCAATGCCTCTCCACTCACTAATACACTCGGCGATAATTGAATGCACGTTGAACTTAAATTTAAAAAACTCATCAACTTCTAAAAAGAAAAAAAAATGAAAAGGAAACCATTATATTATAAACATTACTGAAAAGGTTTAACAATGTTTAATAAACCAAAAGTAGAATCAAACACTGAAACTATCTATATGGAAATAACGTCTGTGTACATTTTAGATTTGAGTGTAATTGTGAAAGGAGAATGACATATTTAAGTAGCTCCATTATTTGTTTGGTCTCTCAGGACCACACTAATATTTGGCTCCTTTCCCTTCAACATCTTGCATTCGTTACAGAGTTAGGGGATAAATGAAAGCTACAGTTTGCTGAACAACAGCATTTTCTTTTAATGCTTTCAAGTCCATTAAATCTTCTGCATCTTTATGGTTTGCCAAAATAAAGGATGTCATATTGTGAATTTAAGTACAAATTATTTGCAATTTGACACACAGAAAACAATGTCCACAGCAGAAAAACCACACCCAGATACACATCTAACATGACACAGAAGTCATAAAATTCAGAGTTCTACTTTTTTAGATATGCAATAATATCTAAACATTTAAAAATAAGAACAAAGTACTCAAAAAGCATCATTAAACAATATGAACAGGTGGGGTGTTTTTTTAGATTGTAAAATTACTTTACAAAGGAATGTATGTGCAAAACAAATTGTGCCATGTTTGCAGAGACAGAACCTGGAATCCATTCATTCCTTAAGCTGCTTTTAAAAGCAAATTCTTGTAACTTTCAGCCTCATTTCTATTTTGTGACATTTTACTGGTAGCAAAGAATATCAAACGGGCATTTTCCTTCATATTTATCCTGAATCATTCTGCTGCACCCAGGGCCAAAGTTCTTTATTGCTTTTCATGTATTTTACTGTTCTCTGAACAGTAATCTTCTTGAGCATAGACACAGTCACTTGTGATAAAGCTGATGAGAAATAACATGCTCATAAACATATCAGTAGTCTCTTGGAAATATGGTATCCACCATATTGTAGTTGACACTACAACACCACTTTCAGGAGATGTTACAAGCTCACACCAAAATGTTTTTGGTCAGATAAAAACCTGAAAGTTCTCAGAATCTACACCAAGTGGAAGCACCTCTTGCTTTCTACTCACCTCCCATAGCTGCTTTTGACAAGGCAGACTGCAAAACAGACTCAAAGGCAAGACAGCAAAGTCAGCTCTGGAAAGGGATGAAAGGGGGAAATGAGAAGTTTGATGTTGCTCATCTTGACAGCATGTAGAGGGTATGGTGTCTTTAGAGCTAATCAGTCCTTCAGAATATAGATCAGACTGAAAAATACTGCAGCTTTCCATTATTGTGCATGGGCACAATGTCTTTACTTAACAGTCTCTCCATGAGTTTGCTTACTTAGGTAACGTCAGATAAATAGCCTGTCATGCACAGGTTGACGGATTTCTGCCCAAGTTGAAAAGTAAGAAGCCTGTGCTGCCTTCCCTGTCTGCATCTAACAGCTATTGACAGCTCTGATTAACCACAGATCAATGAGTAGGATTATTTACAACTTACTGCTATCATCCTTTAACCCTCTGCTAATTTCCAAGTGCAACTGGAGACTGTTTAACTTCCAAAA
>VZRU01007633.1:781984-835797 GCA_013398155.1 Pedionomus torquatus
AAATTATGAAAAGTTGTAAGGGCTTAAAGAAATCCTAGCAGTGAGACTTCCAGAGCAGAAGAATAACTGGTCTTTCCATAGTAACATCTCCTGTGATGGGAGCTCAGAGAGTGGTTTACCATCATGTAACATCAGACAATGAGAAACCTGGTGCAGTTTGAGTTTCAGAGCAGCAGATCCACTGTTGCAGTTTGGTAACACAGGCAAAGCTAAGACTCTTAGGAAAACCAGTTTCCAAAGAGTCTGCTAGAAGACTAACTTCTAAAAACTGCAACAGGAACTGACACCATTAAGTATCATCTGAAAGTTTCTATCTTGGCATGAAAATTAGTAATCTTTTTAATTTTAATATGCACAAACCTATTCTTTCAGTCTTGGCACAGCAATCATATAGGAAGCAACCACCCCCTCAGATTGCTGCCCCAGCCAGCAAACCCACAGCCATTCCTGAATCAGTCCCACAGCACACACGCTTCTTTTTCTTCTACTTCATTTGAAACTTAAGCAGCTCTTTACTATGAAATTTGGTACTGGGAGAAGGGGAGGAAATAACTCTCATTTTGGTGAGGTCAATAAACATTGAAACCATTAACTTGGTGTTATTTTGGTGAATATTTGATTCTGGAAGCATCACTAATAAAAGTAACATCACTGAGTTTAAAATAGGCTGTTTCGTGGGCTGGTGACGCAAAGGGAAACAAAGGCAGTCCAGTAGGCACACCAGCCCAGGAGTTACCTTAATAACAACAGAATGGCCCAGTGATAAATAGCAATCTTTTATTCTGCTCTAGTCATTTTCCATGAAATCAAATCATGATTTCTGTAGACTGCACACTGAGGAATATATCCAAATCGCTTGAGTAGTAACCACAGCGCACACATTTTTCAGACTTAATGGGCTTGGCTTTATCATTAACAAAACAAGAGCGCACAACCAAGTTGCAACCAGCTGCGAAAGTATTTATCAAAGACAGAGTAGGGAAAGCTCTGCAGTCTGTTGTGCCAAACTGTATCTGCCTTTTTTAAAGAAAACCCTATACGGAAGAGTTGATAGAAAATAACTAAGTTGTTACACTTCACAAAATCAGTTTGTTAACTTGATTTTGAGTTGTTCACTGTTTATTTCACCTTCCAACTTTTTGCAAACACAATGAATGAGCTGGTAATTGAATGTAGCTGTTTATTATTTCTGTGTCTGCATTTCAGTCGCAAATAATTTCATACACTGTTATTCTAGGATGCAATTACTTACTCCTTTTTAAAGTGAGCAGTCTCAAGTAAAACTAGAATGAGTTGACCAGCAGAAAGCTGGAGACCAGATGTGTTATTAACCTTTTATGACACCACTGGGCTTCTGCTGACATATAAATAAAGCAAGTAGTTCTTTGGGAATATTTGTGCAGCAGAAGGCTGATGGACATCTAGCATCATCGTGGTAAGATTATCTAGAAGAGTACTAAAAGCCCTGAGGACTATGGCTGCACTTTTTGTAAAGCCATGGCTATCAGTATTATTCTCTTCCTGTCAAAACAGAATTCCAAAAGATGATTCATATAATTCACATCTGCCAAGTTCGAACCTGTCAGCTATTACTTAATAACATCAATTCACAGTTTTAACAGGAGGTGGGCCAAAACAACTGAAGAAAGAACTATGTCTGTGCTTCAGCAACATTAGCTATGCCCTTAATTTGCTTTCCAAGAACAATTAATTTATAGAAACGGTTCTCTCAACCTACAAGGGAAAAAACTGCAGTCATGTATCTGTAGGTAGCTGGGTTCCTTACAGAACTCTATCTTTGAAGTTCGTAGCAGATTTAACAGCCATCAGACTGGGAGCAGAAACGATCTTATCCGATTTATTTGATCAATCACTAACATAGACAGTGATGACTGGAAGACACAGATAGAGTAAGTAGCACACAATCCCCAAGATGGATTACAGCACAAAGCAGTTGCAAAATAGCTTTGAACTCTGTATCCATCAACATTTTTTTCAGGATAGATCCACAGAAACAGTCCATGTTGATTACATTAGGTCCGATCTAACTATTCTAATGAACAAAGTCTATGTCACATTAAAAAAAATCCCACTTTTATTTTTTCTAGGCCAAATCCCTGTGCACAGTTGCAAAGATATATGGTGAACTGAAAGGTCATCATTCTCCCTTAGAAAATAAAAAGGCTTTCCAGTAAAAAATCAACAACAATAAATCAACCTATATTTTCTTAAAAATCAACCCTGAATCATCACTATATGGGAAGAGGTAGCCCCCAATATCTTTTCAAGTAAGGTTCATGCTGCGGGATGTTTTGGTTGGTTGGTTTGATTTTGTGGTAGGTTTTTTCAGGGTGTGGTTTTTTGTTGTTGGGTTTGGGGATGGGGGTGGCTGGCGTGGTGTTGTGGTTTTTTTTTACATATTTGAATATTGTTGTAAAAACACCTAAAAGGTGTGTTGGTCCAACATTCCAAGTCTTGCATGGTGTTAGACAGGATTTATACTGAGCTTTAAAAAGCCAATTGCCCTCAGTGTGTTTTCTTCAGAATAGATACTTGGTACCTACGGCTGCATTTCCTTTGAATTAGTAGAAGCTCCAGTGGCAAACCCTTGCATGGTTTTTCTACCAGTTTTCAATACACAACAGTTTGGTTATTAAACTGTGACTGTGCACTCTTCCAAACTCTCATGGGTGATACCAAAATACACAGTGAAAGATGGAGCTCAAGGTACACTTGAGATTAGCCAGGGAGGTAACTGCTCCTGGTGACTATACACATTAAGCAGTGACACACAAAAACACATCTATCAGTGGGAGATGGTACAAAATTACCTCATTCTTTCTGGGTTTCTGTAGCAATTACTTATTGTGAAATGTGTTCCCCTGATTCGTGTCAATATGGAACAATGCTAGGGCTGCAGGGTAAAATGTTGACCCTCTCTGTGTGTCATTCTGCTTGTTCCTGTGTAACCGAGGGCTTAGAAGAAGCAGGACGGTGCATGTATGGTTCCTGCTTCTCACAAGAACCCCCTGACAAATATTCCACCGGTTTTGTTGGCATGGTGCTGGGCAGGGGAGGTCTGTGAGGTGCATGCCTGGGGTCTGGAGTCATCCTGAGGGCAAGCTGAGGACTGCTGATTCCGTCCACCGACCACCAGGTGGGAGTAAAGAAGACCCCAGTGGGTGAGAAGGGCATGCGCCAAAGAAGATTCCAGAACTCATTAGCATAGACCAACCTCTTCTTAGGAATATGTATGAGTAGAACGAATATAAACTGCAAATGGGAATTGTGCAGCGTGCGTCTCGGTTGAGCAGAGGCTCCTGGCGCACCCAGCGCTGTTTGCTTGCCTTTATTCATGTAATAAATTGTAAACTTTGATTGGAATCCTGTTTGGGACTAAATCACTTATCACACTTTTCCACACGTGTAAGCAGTTTTGCAGTGCTGTGAAACACTGCATGGGGCTAGTTTCTAAGTGAAGATAATAGCCCTACTGCAATCTCTAGGATTAAGTCTTTTGGGTAATCTCTTCCCGCTGGCTGCTGGACAGAATAAAAGGGTGGCACTTTTCTTTGGATTTCTCAGGCTACTTTTATCAGAAGTACTTTTGGAATGAGATACTTAGTGCCTTTGGTGTAGTTTCTAGAACTCAAACGGACCGCTTGAGAGCCTGAGGCAGGTTATTATTTATCATAAAATGGTTAGAGTTGGAAGGGACCTTAAAGATCATCGAGTTCCAACCCCCCTGCCATGGGCAGGGACACCTCCCACTAGACCAGGTTGCTCAAAGCCCCATCCAGCCTGGCCTTCAACACTTCCAGAGATTGGGCATCCACAGCTTCTCTGGGCAGCCTGTTCCAGTGCCTCATCATCCTCACAGGAAAGAATTTCTTCCTGGTACCTAATCTAAATCTCCCCTCTTCAAATTTAAAACCATTACCCCTTGTTCTGTCACTACACTTCCTGACAAAGAGTCCCTTCTCCAGCTCTCCTGTAGCTCCCTTCAGATACTGGAAGGCTGCTAGAAGGTCTCCCCAGAGCCTTCTCTTCTCCAGGCTGACCACCATGACACTTGCAATGTGCCGAGCCTGTACAGTGGAAAAAAACCTCTCAACTGGAGTCTACACCTAGGTAAGAGTGAGGACAACATTTAAATGACAGCACACACAGGATATACACCATACAAATATTCAGGAGCAAGCCATAGTAACTGTGGAATATTGCCATATGAAAACCAGAAAGTCTAAAACACTGTTAGGTTGGGCCACAGTTACTATGCAAGTAAAATGTGGTAATGCCGAAATATTGCTGGTTTATATTGCTTGAGGAGAGGGACTATTAAAAAAATATTAGGAAAATTATAGCCAAGAATTGCTTCTGCAGTCTTCCCACAAATGAAAGCTTTAGAGAAAGTAAAATCTGTGCCAACTGCGCCCAGTGCCAGGTACTAATACCAGAGGAACAGATGCCATCGTTAGAGAAAGAAAGGGCATTTCTGTTGGTGGTCTGTTGAAGCTGAAGCACACTGCACATTTGACACAATTGGGCTTGGAGAGCAAGCAAATTGGACTTGCCAAAACCAGACAGACTTCCCTCTGTTGCCTGACTTACACACAGATGATGATCCATGAGGCACTGAGTGCTGGGATGGTACCTATGGAGAAGTATAAAATATGAAACATATCTTTAGAAATCCATATGTGACCAGAGTACCAAGTATACTCTAAAACTTGTCTCTGGTACATTATTGCACTGCAGGTTCATTTTTCCTGGCAGGGACATACTTCAAAGTTGCCAGTAAATTTGGGACACAGAAGAAACTCAGGTTTATTTCATTTGTGTAGCTGTGGTGTATTAAATATTATTAAGAAAGGAAAGTACAAAATAAGTTTAAAGATTTGCATTAGTTATGAAGAAAGAACCAAAAATCTCTCTTCCGAGTCAATCAAGAGAAAGATGGAAGATGTAAAAGTCTTTTCATTCTTCTGGGAATCTTTCCATTAACAGGAAAGCAACTAGATAGGAGTGCCTAGAGATAATTTTCTTGACCCTCTGATTAAGGAGTTCAACTAGCAGTAGGAAAACTAATACTTTTGTTTCAGAAGGTCATGAACTGTCTCATGATTTCCAGCTGAATTAGTTAGGTGGTCCGTTATGACCTGTTTCTAAAAATTAAAGAGAAAAAATAGCTACAAGAGACAGAATTAGCTTAAGAAAGACCAAATGCTGGGGGGTGTGGGGATGTGGTAGTGCACGTGTCTTGTTTGGTTTTCTTTTTCTATTTTTTTTCCATCTTGTTTAGGTACTAACATAGAAATACAAGAAATAATGTCCGAGTTCCATTAAAGAGTGACATTCACATGTACGATTTAAAAATATCCTCCTTTTTAAAAATCTGTATTACATCTGTATTTCTCAACAGCTTTAAAACAAGGAAAACAGGCTTTATGTAGAGAACAGCAATAATGCAACCCTCTGCGTTCAACAGTTAAGACTAAGGCAGAACTAACAGCTGGCTTGAGAACTGTGCTCCCTGTGCTCACACACCCAGCTTCCAGCTCTCAGCTGCAAGAGGGAACAGGATCCTGACTCACCACTGCGGTGCGGACGCTGAGCAGCAGCATTCACAGTCCCTGTGTACTTCTCATTTGTTCAAAAGCACGGGATACAAATCCTTTCAGCTGTTTCTTGTGGTTCTGGATTGGGTAACACCAACTTCATTTCCCACTACTGGGAAGCCTTCTAACTTTACCCACCCTTTTTTCTTGGGCTGGGCTACACAGAGAAGCCTTCGCAAACTAAACTAAGGAAAAATATAAAAGTCTAGTAGCTTAGTTTTGGTGCAGAGACAGCCTTTCATCAAGAAAGATTTGCAGATCAGCAAACACCTTAATTCAGTGGCCTTTATGTTTTTCAGATCCTTGGACAACTCCTGTTCACCAAAACTAGCGACACACCAGATGCAGTATCCTCACCCATATTTCAGCTGAAAACACTCTTTGTTTTCACAGACCAGCTGCAGGCCACTGAATGGTTCACAGGGCAAAAGCCAGTAGGCTCTTCCATAGCACACTGACAAACATGTAGTCAACTAGACTGAAGGCAAAAGTTTAGTTGCCTTCAGTAAAGTCTAGTTACCTTCTAGTAGACAAAAGATGCAAGCAACATTTAAAACTTCTCCTGCAGCATCTGTTTTTGGCCATCTCCTCTTGCAGATTATTTTCCAAACATATTTGATTCCATAACACCATAAAGTAATTGAAAGGACATGACTGCTTGAAGAAACTGACCCTGTTGTTCATGGCCTTTCTTTACAGTCAAAACAAAGAATTTCAGTAGACAACTGAAGAAAAATAGTGGAAAAGACTTCCATGACTGATTTCAACACTAAATCTAAATCACTGTAAGTTTAGGAAAGTATTTTGAATGTTACTTTTTAAAATTTCACAAGCTTACAAAGCTTGTCTTGATGAGAAAATTAAAGGTGGATCAATACTTAAAATAATCCTAAAAAAGACAGAACACATTTTTCTTTATGGTGAAGAGCTTCTCCTCAATTTATCCTCCAAATTCCTTCAAATAAAGGGACTGGCATGTGTTCAACATCTGGGTGAGCACTGGCAGCAGTGCAGATGTTGGCAATTTGAAAGCTAACCAGATGGTTGTGGGGAACTCGCTTGTTATTCCTAAGGGAAACTACATAAAGTCCATAGCACTAATAAATCAACACACCTATTTTTCCTCCTGAAATTCCTTCCTTAGAAAATACACGAAGGTAAGTTTTTCCAATCACACTGACTACAGAGATTTTACAAGACAAGTCCCAGGTGCACCAAAGAAGACCAAAGGCCAAAGCAATGAAACTCCTTTAGTGCAGAAAATAAAGTTACCATGACACCATGTTCCAATGTTGTCACACATACCCAGACACCTTCTGGATGAGAAGGTCTTCAAAAGATCACAGAATTCACTCAAATTCCAGAAGTTGCAGAGCTGCAACCCTGTGCTTGCTTACAAAATCACAATTTATTTTTTTTCCCCACACAAGTAGCAGCAGCACAGGAATTTTGTGAGAGAACAAGGTTAGGCTAAAATAACATCTGAAGAACTCATAGACCTGCTTTTCAAGAACTCGTTTCAAGTTCTTCTGTATAAAGCTTTGTGGCTTGGATCTAAGTGAGCTGACACAAGGACCAGCCTGAGTAATGAGATCAGTTAAGAAGCTCCCATGAATAATCCTGAACTTTTGAGTATCTGGGGACTTTCAAGGTTGTTAAAACTGAGCAACCGTTTCCTTCCTGGGCTTGCTGACCCTCAAGAACAGCCACAAAAACGTCTATTTGTAATTTTGATTGATGCGGTATCTTAAAGAGCTGATGTTCATTTGGTTAACAGGGGCTTCTTGAGACAGCTCAGAGAACAAGATGCTACGTGACATCCCCACTTTAGTAAGCTGCTTGTGTGCCCTCGCTTATCAAATGTGAGAGATGCATTATATGTACTAAAAGGACATTTCTCTGAACTCAGAGGGTTTCACCTCTCTGCAGGACTTGTTTATTCCTAGATGAGAAAAGTGTGCGGAACCTATCTTGTCCATTTTTCTGGCACCCCGTTTCCCCAGTACTCTTGCAGAACTCTTGGAGAATGCTTCGTAAAACCCTTGCAGATGTTTTTGCATCGTTTCAGTGTCTTCCCACAAGAAGAAGCAGTCCTTTCAATTTTTATGCCTGAAACTCACATTTTCAACTTGGGCGTTGATTCAGAAAGGTATTTAAGCATGAGCTTTATCTGCTGAGTACCAATGATGTTCTCAATTATCTCACCGAGTGCAGGTCCAAACAGAGATAAAGTGGGGATTTTTGTGGGTATACGTTATAGTTTTGTTCTCCTGCTTTCTCTTACTGAAGTTATCTCTGTATTACTTCCTCTATTGCTTATGGGTATTTGGTACATTAATATATACATTTAGATTGTTTTGGTTAAACATGGGTCATTAGTGATAGAAACTCCACTATAGAAATATTATGCTTTGAATTGAGGGTCAAAGTTCCTGTGACCTGTATCTGTCATACAAAAGTTTTAATACAGAATTGTTAAAAACTCCCATTATATATGCAGTTTTTATCATTCTATTTAAAGTTTTGTGATCTTTTACTTGAGAACTCAATGAAAAATAAGAATTGCAGATAATCAATCTGGTAATGGAAGAAAATTAGCCATTATGCTACAGTAGACTTACAACATAAATTAGTGAACTAAGATTGACTGAAGCAATATAATGCTCTCTTTAATTACAATTCAGCGCTTCCCTTTCCAAGTAATTTTAGAGGGAGTTTAGCAAACAAGTATTCAGAACTCAAGCACCAAACCCGTGATCTACATAAATGGTATCATAAGCCTTAAAAAGCCCCAGTTAAGTCAGTAGTGTCTTGTAGGAAGGAGGAAATCTCATGAATGCAAACAGCACTGCAGAACAGTGATATAATGAGTCAGAAAACTGAAAAAAAATCAGAAATTTAGAAGTTGACAGGTTAAAAGAAGCTGATATGTAAAGCTTTAACATATCACTACCGAAAACACTGGAGGCATCTAAGAAAAATATTTTGGTTGCTATCACATGCTCATCATGAATGACCTGTCTAATATTACTAAGTCCTCTAGCTTGCAAAGAAGTTTGGGGAGCAGTCTAAACTGGAACATATTTGAGACTCAAGTCTCCCTGCTACAGTGGGACTAAGTCTATGACAGATTACTTCTGCAGCTATAAGCTGCAGTTATAAATTGCATTTTACTTCGCCATTTATCACCCCTGTGCAACTGTCTCTGTACTTCCAAGTATACTCACAGAGTACATCTTATTGCCAACTTGCTTTCTTTAGTCAGAAAATTACCCAGGCACAAAGTCCGAAATTCCACCTTAAAGCTCCAATGGGAACCCCAGCTCACACACATCTTAGATACAAAAACAGCATAGTGAAACTATTTCTAATGCACAGCCATTCATATTACTATAGCACAGCCCTGGCTTTACAGCTAGGCTTTGTTTTAAGAAACTGAAGTTCATAATTTACTCTTATTCTCTCATAAGGCAAAATGTTTAATTTGTAGCTGTAAGTACAGAGAGGTCCACAGGATGGTCGCTTTCTTTTCTACTCTACAAACTCAGCCAACATTATTCATTCAGTTCTGTCCTAACTTTGTATAATTCATACTATATTAAAAACACTCAACATATGGGGAGCAAAGAGATACTTAAAAGACAGAGTCTATGAAGAATCTGTCTCCTTAAAATGCTTATCTTCATTTCAAGGTCATATGGAATCCATAAAAATAAATCCATTTTTGTACCCTATTCATTGAGGTATTGCATTTTTTAGCCCAGTCAAAAAAAAAAAGTAAACATGAAGGTTTAAAGGGAGTGGGGGGATATGACCTCTCTGAAATATTCTGAAATCAAATTTCTTGGATTTGTTCCAGGAGAAATTACAAGATTCTGCCATTTTAATGATCAAGTAAATTTTCCACTTCTTTTTCTAGATCTTTAAATTCCTCTTAATAGACACCTCCCTCCCACTGTTTAATTTCTGCTCTCTGAAGCCCCAGAACTGATTGCTTATTTTAAGAAAGACCCTTTGGCATGAAGCTTTATTTGTATAAGCCTGTAAAGGGATCGATCCCTTCAGAAGCACTGAAAGAAACCAAGAGGAGCAACCACACAACCAAATAAGGAAATTACTGGTAGACCAAAAAGGAGAGAGTAACAGATAAAAAAAATAAGAAATTCTGGGCCCTGAAGTAAAACACATTTGCAGCATTTTAGACCAGTTCAGAAAATAATTTTGGCACACAGCAAGTTTATCCCCTTTCTGCAATACAATTTTTAATCCACAAAGTCCCCACACAACTTCAGTGCACTCTTACATTTTCTGCCAAGAAAGTAGATTTGTGAAACAGGGCCTTTAACTTTGCAAAATCATTTTAATTCTATGAGGCCATTTCAATTCCTCTGACAAATCTCCTGCCTTCTCATTCCACAGATGTCAATTTGTTGAAGAGGTTTCTCTTGTCTTTCAGATCAATCTTGTATAACGACACTCTTCATAAGATTGTGGAAAAGAAACGTTGATTTGATTAATCTATTCTGGAAAAGGTTATAAACCAGCTTCTTGCAATGAGAATAAACTATTTCAGTTGGAAGGGACCTACAATGACCATCTAGTCCAACTGACTGACCAAGTTCAAGGAAGTTAAGGGCATGATCCAAATGCCTCTGGGCTTGGAGCATCAACCACTTCTCCAGGAAGCCTGTTCCAGTGTTTGCCCACCCTCTCAGTAAAGAAACACTTAGAATCATAGAATTGACTAGGTTGGAAGGGACCTTTATGATCATCTAGTCCAACCATCAACCTAACTGATAAAAAACATCACCACATCACTAAACTGCATCCCTAAGTGCTAATGCTTCTGAATGTCCAGTCCAATCCCCCCTGAGCTTTGAACCAATATTCTGCCTTGACCAAATATTTTCTAATCTTGTGGAAATATGCCCGAATACATATTTATTTATTTGCATATTCACTGCATTTCACCATCTGCAACAGCATTCCCTGCCCTGTCTGGGCCTCTTCACTCAATGCCTGAACATCATCTAAAGTTTTAGAATACATGATCACTGCATTCATGTTTGCCACATTTCGCTGCTTTTAGTGTAGAGATCTTATTTGTAACTACTTGCGAATTTCCTTATAAATTTCCCTTCATATACCGCTTTACTGGAAGACCTACTACACATCTCATCTACCACCACCACCTATTGCTGGATCTGGGCAGCTTTCTGGATGGAAGCAGGGTCCACAGTCTAATACACACTATCCAACTAAAAGTTGCATCTGGCATAGCAATGTTCCTACAGGTATGCCTCACCTGGAAAAAGATTAAAGGAGGTTAGGTGTTACTGAAGCAAGTAAGGAATAGGAAGAACTCTAAAGAAATTTATTCAAGCCAGAAAACTAAATTACTTTAAAAATCCTAATTACACTCCATTCCTATTCTTCCTCTCCTCAATGCTGCCCTGAATGGACAACTCCTGCTGGAGGCCACAGAAGGGATGTGCGTCCTGAGGGTGAGGAATCTGTCTTAAGCACATGCCTTTTTGATTTCCTAATGCTCACACAATAGAAACACAGGTTTCAGTATCAGCCAGGTTAAGAACAGATGTCCCACACCACGTGGCTTTTAAATGGAAATGTTTAGAGAAACAGATATGCAACACTTGGAAATGCTTCCCCATCCTAATGGAGGGACACTCTAAGAATCTAGAGCTTCCCACTGTGAGACACTGTCAAAGCATCCCTGAAATGGAAATTCACTGATGCAGAAAAGCCTGCACTGTAATTTAGTGAAGCACAGCTAGAGAGAACACACCAAACAGTAATTTAGCAAAGACTAACAGAGTAAGAGACACAAGCCATTAAAATAAAAGTGGCATCAGGTGAAGGCGTTTCCAAATTTAGAGAATATGACCTTGAGGACTGTTCTTCAATCTTCCCTTTCGAATTCAAGTGTAGGAGATTTGCTGCTTGGGGACTTTGAACAGTATGATGGAAGCAGAGAGCACATCATGACAAAGGAGAACTTCCTAGGAGCCCTTAATCAGATCCTGAATAGAAGAAATCAGTATTTGCAAGCCTTATGAAATTTAGAGCTGTTGGATATACTTAATGCAATGCTGGTTCCTATAGCAGGTTCACACATACTACAAATTTCTCTACAGTATCTGAGCATTAATTTGCACTCCCGATTATACTCTTTAGATATGGTAAAATTGCCAAGCAGTCTGTCACACTGGCCAAGACAAACATCTATCTCCATTGTTCTAGAGACAAGAAACCCAATATTAAAATAGGACCTTGAGGTACGCAAAATATGATATGTATACTGTTGCTGGTCCTCAAAATATTACATATGATTTAGCTGAAAGCTGCTAAAATATCACAGAAACATTCAGGGAACATTCAGAATTTATTTTTGGGTCTTGTGGTTTACTGGGATGAGAGGCATGGACTTTTGGGACAGAAGGCAGTCACGAAGGAACTGTCATACAGAATAAAACAGAGGTTGATCCAGTCCCTGGTCTGATAACAAAAAAATAGTTACTGTCAGATACTTCACACAAAGCTATATGAAACCGTGCCCATATGAAGGGTGTAGAGTAACATGCCCAGGGGATCTGCCCAGTCTCTCACAATCTTTCCTGTCTTTAATACACAAGAATTTTTTCTTGTTTGTTTTTATGCCTTTGATTCTTTGCTCTTAAAATTCCATTTCGGACTCCTCAGTTTCCTTCCCATACTGCCCACTCTGGACTGTGCCTCTGTCTCTAGGATTCACTAGTGTTGAATTTCCAGTTTCTGACAGCTATTTCTTTTGCTCAAATAACCTCCTGAACTTTGTGCTTAAGCATATGGATTCACTTGCCTTTTTGCTCCTTTTCTCGCATGGTGTCATTCCTACTTGCGGTGACAGATTGTGGTGTGCTTAAGTAGCTACTATTCCTAAACCAAGATTTCAATTTCTGTATTTAATCACAGCTATATATTTAAACAGTGTTCACATTGTTCTAGTAATCAAGAGGGGACCCCAAGCACATTGGTCATTGTGTTTTCCGGTCCCTATACAATCTAGACTGAATTTCAACTGTAAAACTCTTATTGTGAGTATGAGACAACTTGCACACTTGAATTCAAGTCTACATAAACCAGACACAGTCTTCAGCTAACTGAAGCAATTAAGGTAATACTGGACAAGCAATATTAGGTAAGGACTGAAACAATTAAGGTAAGGGCAAGTAATATTAGGATCTCAAATCAAATCAAACATAGGAGCAGCCTCTAAAAAGTGTGTCTCTATCATATGGATAAGGGGTGAGTTGTTTTAGCTACATCCATTTGTGCAAGAGAGCAATTGCAAAACTTTCCAAGAGCCCCAGGCTCAGAAAATGGTAGCATCCTTGGAAATAATGCTTATTAATATTTTTATGCAAGATTTGCCATTGAGATCCTGGAAGCTTGCATGTAAGTGACAAATACAACTTCAAAAAAAACCCAAAAACCTTTCTGCTTCCTGAAACGCTGGCATACATCTCAGTCCATAGTTCTTAAGCATCTGGGACTTGTCTCTCATTGCAACTAACAAAGCAAAAATCAATTATAGCCTGATTTCCTTGCTACAAAAATCATCCTGTTCTTTTCAATGGGACAGCTCAACGTCCCCATATTTGTTCCCCAATTAGATACTCCACTGCATGGTTTCATGGGCCGGTCTCTATCAATAAACACATTATCCACAGATTAATGACAAAAGTAAATTGCTATATATCATCCCTCTCACATCTTCAGTATCCTCCATGGATTTGCCTCCTTCAACCTCGATGAATTAATCTCCTCCATTCTTCTAGATCATTCATCATGTTCTTTCCTGCTCTAACTCCCTATCTCCTTATACCACAGAATGTCTTTCATCTCTGTTGCAGTCACATTTTGGAACAGCTTCCTTAACTCTATTAATCCCCATCTCAAGACCATTCTTCTTCAGCGATGTGATCTCCTCAAGTCTTTTCATAACAGACCAAAAACATCGTATCACTGTTCCTTTCTCACTTTTCCTTGAAATATTCGTCCCTAATTTTTTTTCATTTCACATTCCTTTGTGTTTAGCTACCGAATAACACAGAAGTTGCAAATACAATTTTAAAAAAAGAAGGGTTAAATGCTAAATTCATACTGCTTACCCAACTTAACTATACAGCTGCAAAAAGACTGAAATATGAAATGGTCAATTCCTGTTTAGTGTATTAAACTTGTAAATAAGGATGATTTACCATGCTAACTTTTAAATGTGCATTTGCTTTTGAAAGGAGTTTGGAATAAATCAATTAGGACATAAAATAACTAATTCATGCTGAATTTGAAATAAAGGTCTTCAAGATGCAAGGAAATAGTAAAATCCCATTATATATCAACATTATCTTTATAAAACTTTTTTACCATTAATGAACAACATTTGATAGATTTTCAGTAATCTAGTGAAAAAGACCAAAATACTGGTTGTTGCTAAAAAGTACTATATAAAGCAGTACTGCCTATTTCAGTCCTGTGTATGTATTATAATGTAGGAGGGAAGGACACTACAGTTACGTCAAAGACCAAGGATGCAAACTCATGAAATCCTGACAGTTTTCCTACTCTCTACCTCTGAAAAAAAAAAAAATTTTTTTTCTACAACTTAGTGCTGTTTACAGGAGAAACCAATATACTTGCCTGCTAAACACAAGCATGACGAAGTTCTACAGGGATTAATACAGACAGAATCATAGAATTGTCTAAGTTGGAAGGGACCTCTTAAGATCCTCTAGTCCAACCATCAACCAAACTCTGATAAAAAACTATCATTAAACCATGTCAACCCGTCTTTTGAATACCTCCAGGTATGGTACCTTAACCACTTCCCTGGGCAGCCCATTCCAAGGTTTAATAAACATTTCAGTGTTAAAATTGTATCTAATAACCAATCTGAACCTTCCCCAGTGCAATTTGAGGCCATTTCCTCTTGTCCCATTGCCTATGACTTGGGAGAAGACACCAACTCCCTCTGACTACACCCTCCTTTCAGGGAGTTGTACAGGCTGAGAAGGTCTCACCTCAGCCTCCTTTTCTCCAATACTCGCCACATTGGCTCCCTCAGCTGGTCCTCTTAGGACTTATTCTCCAGACCCCTTCACCAGCTTCGTTGACCTTCTCTGGACCCATTCCAGCACCTCAATGTCTTTTTTTGTGGTAAGAGGCCCAAAATTGGACACAGTACTTGAGGTGGGGGCCTCACCAGTGATAAGTAGAGGGGGACAATCACCTCCTGAGTCCTACTCGCCACACTATTCCTGATACAGGCCAGGATGCCATTGGTCTTCTTGGCCTTGTGTGAAAAATTTCCCCACATTGTACTCTAAAAATGATGGATCTTCCATTGAAAGACTATCATAACTACCAACAAAGATAAAGCATCCTATATAGCCTGGCTCCAATGGAACAGAGCCACACAAGCCCTTAGTAAGCCAAGGGAGGAAACAGTGGAGGAAGAGGTTCTCCAGATTAACAGCTAAAACAGCTACTCGTCAGGGACACACTACCATAAGTGTAAAGAAACACAAGCACTTCGTACAGTCACAAGATGTGAATGCCTACAGACACATTTTCTGCAAGATCTCTCTTGAATTTCTAGGATAAATTCCTCAAGAACATCAGAAATCTTGGAATGAACATCTAAAACAAGTATCACTGGAAACAGCATTCCTTTAGGTGGCTTGGAAAAAACAAGTTCTGCAGTTAAAGTTTTTAATTAATTGTTGCCTTAATAATATGGAATTAAAAAAATAAATTAAATAATGGGATTTCTACAATAAAAAAACCCCCTTACATTATAATACATATTACTACTATAGTTTTATATAGCCACCAGCCCACATTTATCATATTTCCAACACACAGGCTACATGGTACTTTCACAATCTTAAATATCGTCCCATTATAATTGTTTTCAGGAAAATCAAGGACATTTAAACCTGTGCATATTCAAGGGACAGGGGAACTCGGGTATTCAATAAAGTGTGGTAAAAGAGCTGCTTTTCTTTCTATATGCCTTTCTAGCTGCTTCCCACTATGACCTTGTCTCCCTTCTGTCAGGAACCACTTTGCAGAGAGGCATTCCTGGAACATCAGTCTAAATCTTTACTGTCAGGTTGGTGGGTAACATTCTCCTCCTTCTTCTGTGTATAGACCAGCTGCTGAATTCAATTCAAAGACCACTGAAATCAGATGCCAGACTATCACTCATGCATGTTCCTCTAGCCATTTCCTCTTTCTTAGGAGTCTGAGTTTAAGAATTAGAGATTCTTCCAGATTTTTACTTTTGCTATATCTGGTAGATGTAGTAGGCTTTCCTTCAGTTGCTAAGAAGAACAGATGAATTGCAACTCGGAGCTCCTAGACAGGAGAGGTCCATTCCAACCTAAACAATTTATGATTGTCACATCTGCAGTGCGCTATATAGCAGTGCTGCACGCAGTAATCCAACACTTGCGGGAAACACTGCACTCGGTGCTGCTCTGCTGCAGCAGAAGGGCTAAAACTCCTGAGAAGCATTAGACACTTCTAAAGTCATTGCTCAGCCTGGACATTTATAAGGACACTTCCCAAAATATTCAGGACTTCAGAAACAGGACATTTGTTTCCACACACAGAAACACAGAAGCACTAGCTTTACCTTCATCAGTTCCTTGTTTGAAAATTGGGGTAAGAAATCAAAACTGGCTTTGAGGATAAAAAATGGCAATGCCTTTAAAGATTCTAACAATATTCCTTTTCCTGAGGCATTCCTTGAAGTCTTCATACAAAAACACAGAACTAACTCATCTTCTACCACAACAGCATAAGAGTAAGGCATTAGCACTGGGATCAATATGGCTTCCTCTCATGTGAGCTTCTAAATAGCACCAGAACACAACAAAACAAAGGTGAAGGGAGTCTGCCAAAAATGAGCTTCATTAACACATGACCTTGAAAATTCTAACCTTTCAGAAATATCAGGGACAGTGAAAAATTAAAAAAAAAATAAAAAACCACAACTGGTAACAAATAATTTTGTCTACTGATGTCTACTGAGGTTTTTTTCAAGAATAAAGAAACAATAGGAAAATATGAACCACTGTGCAGAAGACACTTAAAGAAAAGTAAGCATCATCATGGAATAAACTATCTTCTATAATCAACTGTTCATAATCTGTTTGCCTCCTCGAAGAGCCACAACCTTACACCCACAGGAACAAGGTCACAGATTCTTTCATGACCCAGAATCAAGCAAAAGCAGCAGATACCACTGAAGAGGCATTTCCAAAAATTCTCATTAGTATGGCCACATCTGCACTTGATTGACTTGAAATATGATTCCAGTACTTGAGGACAAGTATCAAATTCTTATCTGGCCCCACAGAATATTAGCTAGTGGTTTATGAGGTGTTTATTATCTATGTTGGCAGAATGGAAAACCTCTTGCCTGCAGAAGTGTTTGTACACCACAGTCATAAGCAATCCTGTGACTGATTTACCTCCAAATTTCCATCTTCTTCCTATATTTCCTTTGATACTCTGTTATACCTTGAGGTCAGCAGAACTTCAATTTCTTTAAAACCTTGGTAAAACACATCTATTTCATCAGTTAGCCCAGGTCTCCCTCTTCTATGTAGCAAAATCCCACACACTCTATGTTGACTGTTGGTCTTACACACAAAGTTTAAGAACAAATGATGACTTGACAATGTTCAATTATTGTAAACAAATACCTATATTATATGGTCCGAAACTGTAATGTAAAAAAGCAATCTTAATTAAGAAATTAAGCCATTAAGAATTACTTAAATTAAGCCACCTTAATTTATTTATAGCTAGCCTTACCAAACCCAAACTGCTCATGTACACGCAACTGAACATGTTTGTGAGTACTTTCATGATTTGGATTCCTACAACACACACTTGAGATATAAAACCTGAGGTCAATTTCTTCTTAAATGCTTGCAAAACTGGTGCAATTTCACTGGAATCAGCTACTGTATAGATATGAAACAGTAATCTGAGCTTTCCTTTATTTTTTCTGCATCCTTGTTCCCTTGCCACCAGCTTCTTGACAGGCAAGATATTTTTCTACTGTCAGGCTAGCAATTAACCTGCTGCCACAAAAGAATAACAAAGAGCAAAACAGAATGTGAAATATGAAAGATTCATCATAGGTATCACAGAAAAAATCTAGAAACAGCATCGTTTCAATTGGAGTTCTTTTCCCTATGGTCATATAGTCTCTCCTGTACAAATGCAGTGTTGTTCAGTTATTACTTCAATTTCAGGATTTAATTTCCTCCTCAGCACTTGAGATGCAAGTAGGAAGGAAAACAAAGAATAAAAAGTTGAAATCAAAGAAAAAAAATCTTACTTCACAAATCTTGTCCTTTACCTTAGCTAATAAGCCAGGAGCTACAAAAGCTTCAGCTGCTTTCCCCTGCTTCCCCCAATTGAAACCGAGTCAGTTTTGTGATCTCAGTTAGTTGTTTTTTTTCCTCTCAGAAAAGTGAGTGGTTGGTCTTGGCTTTTGTTTATTTTAATTTCTCACTGACATGCTCTGCATCCTCAAGGAAATTTAAAGCTCAAAATGTTTGCTAAGCTTTCAACAGAAGTTATTTTGGCTTTGCAAACACTTTGGTTTATTAACATCATAAACAAAATGACACTTTCACATTTTGATTCAAATGCTACTGCTTATTGAAAAAAAATATTTTGACAAAAAAAAAAAATCCTTAACACAATTCATCACTCCTCCTACACTTCCCTATTTCTATAAACTACTTTTTCCTCTATGTGAAGTCTCCCATCCAAACACAATAAATACTTTCCAAATATTCACGTGGTATTTGCCTGCTATGCTGTGTTAGCGGGGAAGGGCAGCTGCCTGTACCAAGTAAGGGCTATGGGGCTGAAGGAGACTGCGGCCAGACTGCCCATGCCGAGGAACCTGCACATCACCTGTTTGAAGCTCCAAGCCCTCCAAGCATTTCTCATAATGACCACAAGGCCCCAGGAACAATGGAGGGCTCTGACTATGCAACAGTTGCTTTTCTTCACCTAGCTCTAACCACCACACTTCACATATGTAATCTGCAAACAAGAATAATTTTTAAAATTCTCAATAAGCATCTTTCCATACAAATTAAGAAACAGTTAAATGACGGGCTCAGAGTCACCAAGCCAGTCTTTGACAAATGCCAGAAAAATGCGTATATTTATACATACAAGCTGAAATACCTTGGTGAAAATTGTTGGCTTCCTTTGTGCTGTGATGTTTAAAGCACTGACCATTCAAACCACAAAATAAGGAATCTTAAATGTTGTAATTCCATATTAGCTCTCCTCAATCTAAGAAATACATACCCGAGTGAAATCAGTCTGCCTTCTATTAGCCTAAAAACAATAGGTTAGTTTCCAGCAGAACAGGCACCAGCACAGGAACTATGTTTACCTGAAGATGGGGTATGCAAGGTACATGCAAGCACTGCACAACACAGGAGGTCCAGAAGGCAGCCAGCAAAACAGCCTCAGGCCAATAGGTGTTGCTCAGAAAGAGCCCAAAATCTCCAATCACCCTAATGATACACTGGTCACACCTCACCAGCAAACACACCATATTTAACACATCCATCTTGTCCCCCATGCCCTTGTAGAAAATCAGAGACAGAGGAAGCAAGTGAACCTCTCCCACACAGGGAGCATATTCTAAGAATATGATGCAATTTCTACCTCTTAGGACAGCCCAAATAAAAACTCCCAGGTATATCTCTCCACAGCAATACTTTTTATAGATCCACAGAAAACTGGAAGGAGGGGAAAAGAAGAGAATCAATGAAGCAAGTTTCATGAGTCCAAAAGCTTAAACAAGAAAAAGTCTATTATCCAAAGCCTTCAATTCACTATTCAAAAAACTACACCTGCATTAGAGAATTGTCAGAAGTGAGAAAAGCTTAAAAAGAACCAAGTTAATGAACCACAACTGCCATTTACAAGCCTCCACTAATCCCAGTGGTGCTCAGCCAGTTTTTCTTAATGTGTAGCTAGCCACTCACTCCCAGTGAGATTAGTCAAGCTTTTGTGAATAAAGTTTGAGTAAAAACAAAGTTATGACTGAAGGAATTGGCCCCTGGATGTCAGTTCACTGTCATGAAGGTAAAAATTTGGCCCAGTACGCACACAATGCTTATTGGTATTACTACTACTTTACTTGCTGTTGAATAGGCATGTAAATACCTCATTTTTATTTTGGACTGCTCTTAGGGTGCTATGAAAAAAATCCCACTGAACAAATTATATTTGCAAAACTACAAAAGACGATACAAAAACTACAAAACTACAAAATGATACAAAACTACAAAAAGATCAACCAAATGTTTATACATTAGGGTGATAAAAATCTGCAAACACATCTCAAAAAAATTGGTCACGTAACTTGCCCAGCTTCTGACATAACACAAAGGACATTTCCAGGAATTTTAGCGACTGAGTTTGTTATCTGGGATGCCATGCCCAAAGTCTTGAGCAATGATGAAATCAGGAACAAAGACAAGGGCCTGCATATCACCCACAGGGTAAGAGAGTGGGAAGCCAGAGAAGCTCAAGGCTTCATCAAGTCAAGAACCTGATGGAAGAAGCTCATGTGGAAACCAAGTGCTCCAGGGAAGGGGGCCAGGGTACCAAACTGGTACCAAAAAAGCAGAGGCCAACCTGATACCAGGACTTAACAGCTCAAGCACAGACTGACAAGGAGTAACATTTGTCATGAAATCACTTAACAGTGAGTGACAATAACAACCACAAGTAAAGTCATAACTTTGATGCTCCTTGTAGTCCCATGGACATTCACATTGAGTGCTTTTCCCCACATCCACCACACTGATTTGTGACAGAGACAAAGCATGCTTTTTCATTTGCTTAAATTGTTTTAATCAATACAGAAATATTTACTTGAGGTTTAAGAGAAACCAAATATTTTGACTGGTTAACAAGTAACTGTCATTACCCAAAAGACTAGAGAAACACTACGAAGTACTGAGATTTCCAAGCACTTTAAACAGAAATATTAATATTTTATTAACTATTGTCTTTCACACTAGAGAAAATTGGGAACTAAGGTACCTTCTAAACACCCTTGGGGGGAAAAAAGAAAAAAAAAAAAAAAAGAGAAGGAAAATAATGCTGCAGCATCTCCCACAAAAGCACTTTAATTCTTATGAAAGTACAGAAGAACTTAACTAAGATCAAAAAACTGCATACCATCTATACATTTCATGGTGGTCCGTTAAAGGATGGGAGATAAGCTTCCTCTTTAAAACAGTAAATAAAAGGCTATGTTCTAATTAAGGTGAATATTTGCCATCTGTTTTGTAACTAAAGGACCAATTAGAAGAATGATGTCTAATGTGATCAACCTCAGTCGGCTAGGTTAATTAATGAAATGTTCCAAACAAATGTATAATCTTTTCTAATCACTATTGGATTAACTGGACTAATCCAATTGGATGTATATAGTGTTCTTCCACCACCACATTTATTTTGAGTATTTCACCTTTTTTTATTTATTTATTTTTAATTTTTTCTTTAAGAAAAAGCTTTCCAAAGTTTTAGAATTTTATTATGAAACCAGAAAATTCATCTCATGAGTTAATGAAGTGTTTCATGCAAAATAATTCTTTGTCACGGAACACGGATTTCCCCTTTCATCCTCCAGTAAAGAGCGGTAAAACTTCGTGATGGAAAACAGAAGTGATTCTGGTATTACAGAGATCAGGAAAAGTATGCTTGTTTAAATTTTGCATCCAAACATAGCTGAGAAAGGCAGATCAACTACACCTAGTTATCTTTCCCAGCTTTGGATTTTTAAAACTGTAGAGTAGGCATCCTCACATCACCTATGGGTATTTGCTGGGAAATTCTTCAGACCATATGGCTTCTCCAACTCCAGGAGGTCTTTAACCCTAAACCCATCCATGAAGTAGAAGAATAGAACCACCCTCCCCAACCTGTAGTCGACCTGCTTATTAGTATCATGAGGAAGAATCCAACCTAAAACAAGCTACACACGCTGCAGGTGAGGCCCCAGCAATATTCCTTCAATCAGCTCCATATCATATTTTCTCATTTTCATAACCACGCTAGATGAAGGTGCATCACAAATTCACAGGAGGCATACATGACACATCTGGTGAGAAGAAAATTGAATACATTTAGAAAATTAAGTTGGAGATGGAAACGTCAAAAATTTACAACAGTGAGGCTGACTGAACTTGGAAAGGCGCCACCTGCATTGATGCATCTACTCCTTTGGTGTCTGCTGTGGTACGATGACCAGCCTAAGGAATGCCAGTGAGCATTAGTGACAAATTCACTCATCTAACAAGTGATATAGTAACTGAAACAGCTCCTGCAGACTGTAAGCAGAAGTTAGCTGCCCACACTGGATGGTGGGATGCAGGAACTTTTTAATGTGTTTGGTAAATTGCAATTTTAATTGCATTACTTACACTTGCATTTTGTTTTATTTTCTTCCCCTCGCTTACTGAAGCATATGAAATCCAGCCTTTCTCTGACCTTAGTGATTTCAGTCTAGGAGTTGGTTTAATCTTTTTTTTAATCTTGCATTATCAGTGTGGCAGAGAATTGTTGCACATTTCATCCTGACCTTATCGTTCCATTCTCCCCATTTTAAGGAGGTTTGTCACCATTCTTTTTTGTTCACTAGCACATTTTTCTCTTGCTTTCAGTTGTACAAATGCATCCAATAACAAAGGTATTTTATTTACTGCTGTCAAACTAGTCATATTGATTAGAACAAACTAGAAAACAGTATCATGTGTAAAGCAAGTGCCAAGCAAAAAGACTGCAAGCCTTTTGTATACATGCTATGTTGCAATTGCATTCAAAGTCTTAAAGAGAATTTTAGAACTGTCTAGGCTTTTCAGCTGGGATTAAAGCTGACTAACGGACACTGGGTATTTAATTCCTCCCTTGAGGCCCTTTTTAAAAAACTCCACTTTTAATAATTAATCCCATATAGACTTTACCTTTCACAGAATCTTGTGCTCAGTAAATTGACATGGGAGATGGACTCTGAACTGCTTGGCTGTCTACGTCTTTTTCGGTAGCATCATTAAAGCAGGGTCAACTATCCTAAACCCCTGATGCTGTAATCCACTCGTGTACCTGAAATCAAGGACTACAGTCTCCTCAGCACGTGGTTCAATCCCTAATAGCCCAGCACTGGATGAGGAAGCCATTCTGTCAGCTCATGGCAAGTATCTTGCTACAGCAACTGCTGCCTTCCAGCTGCCTGAGCTACTGAGAGCTCCCACTGCTCCTTTGTCCTGGACTGTAGGCACACCCAGTTTAGGAGGGCTACATTTTAAGAAATAACTTCTAATATAAAGCAGAGTTCGCTACACTTCTGCTCCAAATTGAGTCCTTGATCCCACACGAATATTAGAAATAAGTACTTAAATATTAAGTTTGATTACATCAGAGAAGTATATTCAATAGCACTGAGATTATGACTACGTAGACCCATCTAGCAACAGGAATGTAAAGATCTGATGCAGAACATGATATATTCTTGTTCATGTTGTAAACCTGCTGATACCACACAACACAGGTGTGAAGATATGAAGTGTCACCAAATTAATGTTCTTCTCGGAACCCATTACTCTTTGTATTACTTCAGTTTACCAGATTTTATCTGTGCAATCTCAGTATTGTGTTAATAGAGTTTATCTGTCTCTACTGTAGATAATATACTCCTTAATGGGTAGAAAAACCTGAAAAAGTGTTCATTATGTAGAAAAAAAATACTCACTATGGTCCAAGTACTTCACAAAGTCATTTCTAATACATCCTAGAGCCCAGCATGACCCTTTTCTAACAGATCCACATAAAACAATAAACTTTTAATTTCCTCCTCCAACATTTCTCAACATTGCATCATTCTTTCCCATCACCAACATAAGTACAGCAAATCTTTAACAAATGACCTAGAGGGTTCTACAACATTTGTTATAAGTAACTTAATAAAAGTGTTTCATTTGCAACTGTCTTGAGAACTGCATGTTGATAGCCTTGAAAAAGGGTTAAAAATGTAAGTTGGATTTCCTAAGGATTTCACTGAAAGATCTACATAAATACTAATAAAGACCCCAATTTAACACAGTTAAGGCAGGCTGTAAGTAAAAGTTTTACAGATAGAAAAACAGTGGATCTTAGGTTGAAAAGGGAGAGATTTTGAAAGACGATTAAATAAAACATAATGCAAGCATGCCCCATTTAAAAATATTTTTCATTTGTACTGATCCTAAAGTATAGTATAAACAAATCCATTCTCCTAATTAAACTGATTAAATCAATAATGCACAATTAATTCAGCTGCATCTTGGGCAAAGATGACACCTTTCTATAACTCAATCTCATCTCTTCTCCCTACAATTAAACCAAAAAAAAAAATTGAATGTACCTTTAGAGCTTGGGTTAAGATTCACAGTGGCAGCAAATCCGCATGGGAGCATTGATTTCCACAGTGCAAGGCTGATTTGCACCAGCTGAGTGGCTGGCTTTTGGCCAGAAGCTCCATTAGGCTGATATTTTGTGAGGACATTCATTTCACTAGACCCTTTCTTACTACATCCCTCCTTGAATTCAGGAATCTGAATCCTCAATGCTGAATGGAAAAAATTCCCACGCAATTACTAAATTCAACATGGTTTCCCTCACTATGCACCATGTCTTTGGTTTGGTTGGTTTTTTTAATGTCAGGGCATTGCCAGAATCCAGAGTTTAGGAAACATGGTAGATGGTCTGTTTGAAAGACTGTCCTCGTAGGCTGTAGGGATCATGACACGCAGTGCTCTGTCATGCCTACAAGCAGCTACATGATACTTTTGCATTGTGACACACTGCTCATTTCAAGCTCCTCATTACAACACAGTTCACATTATTGCATTTGACAACGTGATCCTAGGCACGTTTCTTTACAGTATCAGTATTGCTGATACCAAATATATCAAACTGAAAATCTACGTGATGATACGCTGTTCATTTCTTAGCCAGGACATGACACTCTGATGACAAGTATCTGAAAGGACGCTCAAAGGATGTACCAAGTTCATGGGCTATGTCACGTAGGTTGAGGGCATCAAGGACTTCATACTAAATAACATCTTCAACAGAAATAAATAATGAGACATGCATTGATTAAAGACAATTCCACAGTGATCTCAGCTGTGTGATCTTTGACAATTCATTAAACTCTGTGACTGCTTAACTCTATGTTTCAGATGAATATGGTTCCTACGACTAAGGCTTGAGTGCCATAATTCCACTTCTCCAATATCTAACCATTTCTACAGCATTTCCAACATTCATGACAATAAAAGACAGACTTGCAAATGTTGCGAAGAGGACACAACTACCAAATCTACAGTCTGACACAAAGGCTCGAAGACAGGAATTTTATGCTTCTTTTCATGGTGTGAGCAGCAATGCTGAAGCCCTTGACAGTGTTTGCGTACCAACACCATTAACATAACCACCTATTTTTTTAACACGTGGCCTGTGGACAGGCTGAGACTTGGAGCTGTCACGAGGACAGAAAAAAATAGAGAAAATAACAAAAGAGATAAACAGAGATATAGCTGTACAAAGGGAAAGAAGAAGACAGAAACTCAGGACAGGAGTAACAATTGTCAAAATCAAGCACATTTTCTTTATTATTATTATTCCCTTATTACTGAGAGTAATAAGGAAGACAGTGCTAAATATAATCCATGCATACACAAAATACCTGCAAAAAGCAAAGGCCTAAACCTAACGAGTCTGGTCAGCAAGGCCATAGAGCTGCAAGAATTCAGGTATTTGTTCCAGAAAAACAACTATTTAAGTCACAACTTAAAAGTCTTCTACATTAAAGAAACAACCATGGTTTTCCATAACAGTCCATGCTGACGACTACAGCTGGTACCACGATATGGAAGCTACAGCTCTATTCTCCCTCCACAATCCAACTGCAGGTTTCCATTCCTGGCTGCCCACGTGCCTGCGCTCCCAGCTCCAGGGGCTGGCTGCAAAGCAGCAGCGAATGGACTCTCTGCAAATCAACACACCGTACAGTCCGAGTGACTGGCACGCCCCAGTCTGAATAGCATACTTAACATCCAGTAACTTAAAATGCTGAATTCAATCAATTGATACTTATATAATTTTAAAGTATTGCTTTAAATTATTTTGAAGTTCTGCAGAAACAAATTAAAAAACTGATGGTCTGGCAAATCAAGATGAACTGTTACAAAGAACAAACATATTTCATCCTGCTGCTGTTGATGAGGTACCTTCATAAAGCTTTTAAGCTTCTACAGAGGCAAAAAAAAATGGCCTTCAATCATCCTTTGGTGACTTTTCAAGGTTGCAGCTTCATCGTGGCAAGAATACAATGACACCCAAGTTGACTCTGCACGAGACAGCTCACGTCTGGAAGCAATACAGCTGCATTTATTTTGTCGCCGTGCTGCCAGACTTACCCTGTCAGGTCAGTACAAGCTGAGAGATCCCTGAACCGCAGGCAATGGTGTCACTGACCTTTCTCCTCTCCATTACATCCTCAGTGGATGTTCTCACAACCTAAACTACATGTGTTTTGAATAATCTGTTCTATCTGGGCTATAATCCTTTACCACCTGGGATAATCAAAGCTGACAATATTCAGAATTCAGACCCTGATCCTAAAAGCATTAAAAAGTGGCTATTTTGTTCACCTTCACACACAAAAGCTTGCAAGTTTCATTGGAACATGCACTATCTGGGACTGAAGGATGAGCATTAAAGCAGCATAAACCCCTGTGTCTTTAAAAATAATTACTTCACTATTACCTGGGGGAAAAAAGGAAGTATTTACTAAACACTAAGGAAAACATTATTGACCGTATTTTTAGACTAGACTGTCACAATTGAAACAAAAATGCATTTTTAAGATAAGCTTTGACAACTAAGAAATTTTCAAAATCATTGCGTTGGTTTAGGAAATTCCTAATGACTATAGATGGCAAATCCTACCAGTCTTCTTGGAGTATCCTGCCTTTCTTGCTCATCCCTAGTATTTCAGGAAAGAATGCTGGCACCAAATTAATTGGGCTGTTGGATGTGAGCTTTACAAGACAATCTGCCTTGTGATCATGGCAGTAACGCTAATGAGGCTCCTGGCTTGTCTTTTATTAGAGACATGAAGACTTTATGCATGAGGAAAAACCCATGTAGGTCGAATCTGACCTACTAAATGTTACAAAACTAATTAGAGAAGTAAGTTTAAACTCTTCTCCCTTAGCAGTTTAAGGCTTTGTCTGTACACAAAGGTTAGCACACAGCATGCTGCAGTGTGAATTCAAGCTACACCAGCCACTGCACCTGCATCTTCCAAGGGGCCACTTAGTGCACTGATGATTCACTCACGTGCTTGGAGTTGAGTAAGTTCCCAGCAAGGGACTTGCAGCACACTCTACATCTACAGCAGGGCTGCTGCTTTGCTTTCCCATGAGGAGCCCAAGGCCACTGCAAAACTGCACAGCAAACCCTGTCAAGGTCCTAACGTGACTTAAAAACAAGCATTTTTTTGCCAGTTTAGTAATGGGTTCACAATCCATGCACACACACACATTCATGCTGGCATAATGGAGGCGACAACATGGTGACAGGAACCACCAGCCTGGGTATATGAAGCAAAGAACCACTGCCTTCGTGGGCACCACTGGCTTAAAAATGAAACAACACCCTGAAACCAAGTGTACACCGTTTTCAGGACCCCTCTTTACCTGAATTCTCTCATGTGCCATTAAAAGCATGTAACATCTCTATAGAAGTCTTTCTGAAAAGCTGAATTTTAATCAAAAATCCTGGCTATTAGACACAGTCTTGTTTGTTGATTTGTATTGGATCAAATGGTTTAAGACAATTTCTGTAAATGGACCTTGTTGTTTGCAAAGTACCACTAATAAAGACCACCTTAGATCATTTTGTTAAACATCTGGCTGCTGGAAAACAACATAGTGCTGGAAAACAGCACTGCGATTAGAAGATTTGGAAGAGGAAGTAATGTTTGTTTTTCTGGGAATCCCTTGAATGTTTGAACTTAAGTCATATTATGATCTGAGTCTCAGAGAAAAATATGGAAAACAGATACTTTGGAATGAGTGCTTGTTTATTCATGCCCATTTATCAAACCCACATGTACACAACCATCTTCTGTTCAGCTACTGTAAGTACTTAAGTCTCTCAACAAGTAAAGTGCGTGCACAACTCACAACGTTAAAAGGAAAAAGAGACCAAGTTTGCAGAGTAATGAACTGTACCAGGAGACACTGAATTCTCTTAATTTTAGCTTTAACTTTGGTCAAATCTATTTATTTGCATATGAATGCAAATGATCTCTTGGAAAACAATGGAAATACACTTAAAATTAAACACATGATGGATTATGTTGGTGTTTCAGGACCCTTGGAATATTCTGTTACTGCTTTCAAGCCCAGGCCATGGCTATGCATGTGACAGATGTCTGCTGCACACAATTCAATACAAGTGAAAATTTACGCTACATTGGATTGTTTAGATAATTTACCTGAGTGTGTGACTCCACATACAATGCAATCCTTCAATGAGTCGCTGGAGATTAAATTCAAGGCTTTCTATAGACCCATTCCCTCTAAAGACACTTTTGTGTTACAAAAGTTGAAAGTAATTTCAATAGTATCTGCTTTAATCATATTTATGATTCATAGCTGTTGACAAGCCTTCTACTATTATCAAAGATGATCTCGTCTAAGTTACTTTTTCTTACAGGTTTTTCTCAAAACTATATCTGCCATAACGTCCTGCCAGAAGCAATTCTTTGGTCTCATTGAAAATGTCTTCACAGTCTCCAAGCAAGTCAATGAATTCCCATGAAAGTATTTCTTGAAAAAAATTTAAGCCAGTTAATTTAGGCAATTCAACTCACTATCACAAGACACACAATATTGAGAACTTAATTTTAGTAAAAATCATCTGAGTGGCTCATTACTTTTCAGTTTTCTTGCTTTGAGGAAATCACTGCATAAACAATGCGTAAAATGAACAGTTCAGTTTCTATTGACTATTAAAACAGAAATATGAGAGGTTGGGAGTAGGAAAAATAGTCATGCTCTAGTAGAGTGCTGGTCCACTTAGAACCACTACACATATCTGAGTTTCTTAACAGAAAAAAAAGAGGAGTTACATTGAAAAATGAGCTCTCTTCAAAAAAGTATTATCTATTATAAATAATCTCTGCAAGACATACAGAATACACGTAATCCCGGTCTGAATTATAATAAGCATTTAGTCTTATATTTATTGCCACAAGATACATTTTGTTTTATACAAAAGACTCCTAAAAATCACTCCTTTCCAATATGAACTGCCCATTGTTTTAGAGTCATGAGATCGGATCAATAAGGGCACTTAATTTCCCTTTTCTGTTTAGCAAGTGTTGAGCCCTTTTAAAAGGAAAACTAAAAAGCAAGATCCAGGATGTATGTCGATGATGTGCCTAAAAGGTAGATGGCAGTCAACGTGCTATGGCAGCACTCGGAAAGAATGATCTGTCTCTGCAAGGTCAAAACCCAGGCAAGATAAAAGAAGATGGTGTCATCTTCTCCACAGGATATGGTCAAATCACAACTATAAAAATGGCAACTTTGTCCACGGAAGGGAAGTTGTCCTAGAAATGCTGCTCCTCAGCACTTGCTATTTTAGCACTTCTGAATATTCAACATAGGAAGACAGTCAACCAAAGAAGTTTGCTTATTCTTACTTCTCAAGTACAGTCACTGAAAACAAGTTGATTTTTGGAATAAAGCATAAATAAACAACAAAAAAAAAAATGGGAAGTGGAGGATATCAGAAATAGAAACTGGAAGAAAACCAAAAACAAAACTACCAAAGAATTTGACTACATTACTTCTTATTCTACAACATTAATGGACTATTACAACAAGCTGCTTTTCACACTACTAGAAAATATTTGCATATTGACTCTCTACCAAACCTACAAGTTATTAAGTTAGGAAAACAGATTATTTATTCAATTTTTAGAACGTTTTCATAAAAAGGTAGCCAGTCTAGTAATCATTTGGGTTGAGCAGATAAATTCAGACAAACATTGCAAACCTCATATAAATCTCAAACACCTTGTGCTCTCTAAACATTTCCTACAGTATAAGCAAAACCCAACTATTCAGTCTGACTGTAAAAATATTTGGATTGTGACTACACAAAAAAAACCCCAATACTGCAATCAAGACTTTATGATATTAGCAGTAGGCAAATTAAAGCCAAGGAGAAATTTTCTTTTTCTAGTGACTAGTGAGATTCATTAGAAAACCCTGTTTCAGGGAATCAGGACTGACTGTTCAGAACGTCTTGGGCTTGATGGATTAGCTTGTCTGCTACCTCTGGACTGCACTGCACTGTCAATCACAAACAAGCCTCTGACAATATCATCTGCTCCATACACACAGAACTGATCTTTTAAGGATGCACTTGAGTTATCTCCCTTGAAATCAAGGTGGAGTATTCATCAGTCCATGAGAGTAATACTTCAGCTGCTCCTATCAAAAGAGAAGGGCCTAAATCCTTTAGATTTGCAACAAAATCCCAGGCTTCAGAATTTAGTACCTCCCTTCCAAAATCTCAGCCTCCTCACCAGGAAGCTCTGGCTTTTTGAGAAAGAAGTTTCTGAATGAGGAGGGTGGAACTGCTGCCAATTTCCTCTTCAGGGACATCATTAACACACATACTGAATCTTTCCAGCTTTTTCTCTTTTCTTTCAAAATCCTCCACGTTCGTAATCAAAAACTCCTTCTCATCTTCCACAACCTATAATACCCTCAGTTCTCATGGAGTCCAAAAGCCACTCTTTGCCCAATAACTTTTTCCTGCTTTTAAAAGATCTCACCTACTGCTCACTGCTCAGCTTCAGAAACATCATTTCACCTACTTGATCCAAAGCTTCACTAGAGAGATTTTGGATTTCCTCCTTTTTTTCCTGCAGGCTCAAAGTGTCAAGCATTTCTTTCTAAATCCCAGAAGACACTAAAACACTATGCTGCTATGAATGGCCATTTGCAAATGCAATAAATCTGGGGTCCACTGGAATTCCTGTGCACCCCTGGCACTCTCTAGCATTCGCATGCACAATTGAAAACAGACAGTCAAAAATATCTCTACTGCTGTAACACTGGATTTTCAGCTACCAAGGAATTTAACCTGGAAGACCTAAACCAAAGAAGCACGCTATTGACATGGCACATAGCCAATCTGGAAAAGGGGAAGACATATGCATGTTGCTAAATCTCACCTGTGTGTTCTTAACTTTGTCTTCAATAGCACTGTAGATTTGCAGAATTGGAGACTACAGGTCCTATGCAAGGTCTCTGCTGAGATTTAAATCTATGCCTTAACACACACTTATCCTATCTGTATTTAAAGCTCTGTAACTTAATATTACTGTAATAACTATCTTCTTGCTTGACTTACATTCTGTTTCACTGGGACCTAAAAAGTTAACATTGCTTTATTTAAAAATATGTTCCAATATTTCTGAAAACAAAAGACACATTACTTTCTTTTATTAGAAGCTGCACTGAATGAGCAAAATTTGTCAGAACGTACTAAAAATCACAAAGAATTCATCAATAGGCAGCATGAGTTACTCTACTGCCAAAATAACTAAAACCAACCTAGTGCAGCAGCCTCACAGAGATTTATTGGTCTGGAAAGAGTAAAGAGTCTCTCCAGCCAAAAGATGTTACTACTTTAAGAATTGTATTGGATCAAAACACTAGATATAATTTCACTAAGGGGACTCAGTGAGAAACATTGACTTTACACAGGTTTTCTTCCCCAGAATATATGAAGTCAGCATCTGGCTTCTTTTATTAAAAGTAACTTTTTTTTTTTAAAAAAGAATAGCTCATTGTTGTGCTCCATAACTGAAATCAATGTATTCTGTAGGCAGACACAGTCAATATGGATTTAATAAATAATATGACTGAGAAAGTATTTAACAATTATAGTTTTTCATCAAGAAATTCTTCTGCCTAAAATGAGAAACTCTCCAAGGTTTAAGACATTTGACACATGCATGTAGACTCCCACTTTGGATGTATATGGATGTTTTGGGACAGGGTGTGTATGTTTTTCTTAGTAACAAGCCACTGAGCACTTGTCTTTTAATACTCAACTGCAACAGCAGCATTTTGATTTGAAAGTGCAAGGAGCCACAAGTGCTGCCAGTGCTGACCTATGTGGAATTCTGCCACCAGTAAGAATCTTTCAACTAGAGCTATAACTGCAAATCGTAATGTTTCTACACTGGGGTAAAGTACGTTGAGTTATTCAGAGGTGTTCAAAACCACTCACAGTTAAGATTCAGTCTAGCTCTGATTTGAATCAAGTCCATAAATTGTAAATAGAAGCACCCTGATCCCACAGAGGGAGAGCAAGGAACTCCCAGAGCCCCTGTGATATGCTGCATGGGTTCTTTTGGGAAGGCCTGCCACACTTCAAGGATGTTGATTGAAAATGACTTCATTTTCCACTAAAATTATGAGGGGTGTTTTTTTTGTTTGGGGTTTGGTTTTTTTTGGGGGTGGTGGTGGGGGGGTGGGTACTCTGAGGAGGAAGGGGGTTGTTGTTTTGTCTTGATGTTATGTTTTCAACTCTCCCTGCACCAGATACATACATACACTTCTGATGAATTCTCTTCCTCAAATTACAAGCAGCAGCGTTGATACTGCTTTGTCACAATGTGTTTTTCCTGCTATACAACAAACAGGACCAGGTCATTACTCAGACTTTAAAGTTGTCACATAATTTAATTTACACAAGGAGCTTTCAATAAGTCACAATGCCCAGTCCTTTTGGAGCACAGGTTATATAGGTTCAAATTTGCTGCACACCATAATTACTACTTATATTTTGATAACAGATCTTAGGCAGAACATAAGTGAGCCTTTTTTCTTTTTTTTTTTTCTTCCAGAAATGTTTTGATGATGACCCCTCAGTGCATTTCAATTTGATGTATAATTTTGTGTTGCACAAAATCTACAGTTTTGTGTTTTGTTGTTTGTGTGCACACTACCCTAATTCAGAATATTTTTGAGAAGTTCTGGGACTCGTTCTGTGTTACAAGGTTAAAAAAACCCAACATTAAAACAGGCTAACCCAATCCCTGGTTAAAAACATGCAGCTGAATCTATCACATGGTTTTGCATTAGTAAAGGGTATTCATGATACTCCTCTTGAATCGTCACCTCTAAAACATCAGGTACAGATCCATGCTTTAATTAAAATGGTTAACCAAACAACATCAAATTATCTTCAATATCACTGGTGTCAGACATGATGCAAGTACATTTCAAGTCAGATTTACTTGTGCTCTGTAAAAAATAAATGGAATAGAAAACATTCAGGACTTTTTACTTCATAAGCAATATGCATATTTAATAGATTAGCTTCAAAAAAATTGAATAAATATCTAATTCCTAAAACCTCAAGACCCCTCTCTCCCTTGGAAGGATAACAACCAGGGATACATCCAAAGATGGAATCAAAAGGGAATCCAAAATCAAAAATAAAAGAATGAACAGCTCCTTTGTGCTTTTAAATTATGCTGAAAACAAAATAGAAACTGTATCCAAATACTAACAGAAAAAGAGCCTCTTCACACTTACAGCTCAACACAAATATGAAAATAGTTTCAGATAAAATTTCATTACGCGCCTCATGGATCAGTAACTGCACAGTTTTAAATAGCAAGCCAAGATGAGAACGTGTCCAAATCACTCTAAAGGTCATCATAAAGGTTTAATTCCGTTTTTATATCCAAATCTTTATTCAAATTATCACACGTGTATCTGAGAAATTCAAAGGTTAGCAGCTAAATAGACTTGAGTTACTTTGCTCAAGAGCCCTCAGGCTGTTGAAATTTCCTAGCAGACCACTAAAACTTGTACAAAATCAAAATGGTTGATCTACAGAATATTGAGTTATTTGGTCCCAAATCAACAAAGAACCTAAGCATGTGTCTGTCTTTAAAGCACACAAATCTGGGGCTAAATCTGACCTGTGGAGTCAACCATGAATGGATGCAGAAGGAAAGATGATGAGAATCAGTTGCTGTACTTGGGCATGAAGAAATTTGCTTGGCAGAGAAAGAACACATTTAGTGTTTAGATTATTCCTTAGACATCCTATACATTACAGCATGGCCATCTTAAGCTAGAAGATCCCAAGCATGTCAAGCTGACGCGCCTGCTGCAGACACTCAGTGGAGCACACTGCACCCATGCAGAGGTTCAGCCCAGCCAAGAAAGCTTAGATGTGTGATGACAGCTTGGACAGAAAACTGGACAACAAACTGGAAATCTCTTGGGAGACAAAGCAAAACATGGCTGTGAATCCCCAACATGTTGTGAAGAGATGCCACCCTCCACAGAGGGAACAGTCAACCAAGCACCCTTTCTACTCATCATATTAGCATTTGACTGGACAGCACTAAAAAAAGTATGAAATTATAATTACTAATTTTAATTAGGATCAATGCTGGTTTTAAAATGGCTGTTCTGCTGCATAAAATAAAATAAAAATAAGGGGCTATTCACTAAAGAAGAAACATAGGCTTTATGACTAGGTGTCACCAGACAGTAGCTGCAACTGTGCAGCTGCCTCCTGGGAAGGAATGTTCTTTTAACACTCTGGAAAAGCTTCAAGTCTTCTGAGACACTACCCAGGGTATCTGTCAGTCCAGACAACACCTCCACCAAGAGAAGAACTATTACCTTCAGGAAGTCATCTTATTTTGATATTAGGTAGTGTTCTTCTGTCTAGGCAAGAAGGAAGCTACTCAATCATGTTGGTGATGCTGTCTGCAGAATTTCAGACAACTTGATTCTTCTAACCAGGCTAAACTTGCAATGTTTCTGAAAGCAGCATAAAGCAACCATGCCCCTACCGTCTTTTCATGAAGTGGGTTCTTGCATGGTCCTGCATCAATGGCAGAGTAAAGCCACAGGAGAGTCGTAGGGCAGGCAGAGCAGGGCAGCAGGGCAACAGTACCATACCTATATTCCTTGAAAGTCAGTTAGTGGTTTCCAACTTTTCCAGCTCTAAGCCCCATTTTTGTTGAGTCTCAAACACAGCTGTGCAACTACATTCTGAGTTCCATAGCCTATTAGCTAGGAAAGACAGCAACATTGCATCCATTCCTTCCTTTCACAAAAGGATATTAATGATAATTCATTCTGCTTGCAGTCTCTTCCCTGCCTGCCCTAAATGCAGATGTGTGGTGTGTCCCCAAACACTTCAAACAGAGAAAGTGCTTCAGTGCAACACAGAGAGGGGACTGTCTCCCTCATTCCTTTGCTTATCTAACAGCCTTATCCACTGCAAGTCTATCCCAGGTCTTCAAAATTTTGGGATATGCAATGATATGCCTTTTAATTTTTTTTTTTTTATTATTTTTTTTTTAAAGCAACGCAAATGGGTATAGTCATGTTTGACTGTTTCCCATCTGTCAGGCCTATAATCTCACTACAGAGATTTTAAGTAACATGCTACAGCCAGAAAGCTCCATTGTAATCCCTGCTTAAATAGGACCTTGCATTGTACCACCACATGCAGCACATGTTCTGGTGGCACTTGATAGGAGAGTCGTCCCAGAAGGTGTGTTGCCGAGTGTGTGGTGGGAAGAGTTGGTGGGCTGGAAGTTAGGGTGGGGGTGTATAAGCCTGCTTTTTGCTTTAAGTATTTCAGTTTTATTGATCTTGAAATAACAAGTCACTAAAAATTGCTACAAAACCCATCAGTCATAAAACAAGATCAAAAGCAGGCCTACAGAAAAGATGCTTGCTTGTGGAAAAGACCTTGATGGCAGCTTTGGAAATACAAGAAAGCACATCCTTAAATAATGTTTATAGCCTCAAAACTGTTCAGTTTAGACAGATTATAAAATTAGATAAAATTATCTATTGCCTTGAGTGATGACAGGAAAATGAAAGTTTCATCCTCTACAGAACCAGGAATCTTCTGATAAGGAGTGTCTCTGCCATTACAAGATAAATCACTGTGGGTCTCATGCTGCTGTAATTTACACCAGTTATACCTAGCGTAACTCAAAAGCCTTCACTCAAGTTACTCCATCTTCAAGCTAAGAAGAGAATCCGTTTTCAGATAGCGATAACTAAGAAGTTTTAGAAACCTTCATTAATTCTTTGCATTTTCCTTGAAGCTGTGGCATCCCTTGGCTTATTCTATCTTTGATATTCATCAGACCATTATTTCTAAACATACAGTGGGGTAGATGTGTAGGTAAGTATTTCTTTTCATATAGTTTTTTTTCTACATGTCTTATCTGTCCTTGAATTCTTAGGGTTTTTTTTGCAACAGCAAAATCATTGTTGAGGCAAACGTTACCTCAAACCTACTGAATATACTTCGAAAAAAGAAAAGGGAGAGAAGGAAACTTTGCAAATATTTATGACAAACTTCATATCCCATTAGAAAGTGTTCAGATTACAAAGTAAAGAAATAAAACAAATTCCAATTTAAACCACTGCAATTACATTTCCTGTTCTCCAACTGAAAATGTACCTGACTCATTAAAACACTCCATCTTGAAGTTAACATTACTCTCAGAAGAAATGGTAACTTAGTGCTATCAAACGCCACTTACGCGTGGCATCAGTTAAGGTCTGCAAGGAAAAGAATAACTGAACCTCGGCACTCGCACACGCAGCTCCCTGTCAGCAGGCCCCAGACTGCAAATAGGCTCATGTAGTGCTCATGGCATTCAGACCTCTCTGCGTGAAGTACAAGAACCCAGAGTGTGCAGAGATGCCTTGGCCCGTGTGCTCTGCTGGGTTAGTCTGACAGCAGGTGTGTGAACGTAAAACAACCACAAATGTCTCAAAATGAATTTGGTGTTGAATAGCAATAGCTTTGCTGCAACGATGACACCTGAGGATACTGGAAAAGGAAAGGTTAATAGGGAAGGATGGTATCTGTTACTAGACAAAGAAACATAGTTGGAGGGAAAAAAATCTTTTGGATTGGTAAGATCTTTTGGACACCGAAGTCCTCCCTTCGGCAGAACTCTGAAGGACTCTGACCAAAAACATTACCTACTTTCCTTCCCAATTATATTGGTAAATCCAGTGAAACAAAGTATCTCACCTCATCTTATACTCCCTGCAGAATTTACTCGGTGTATTTGAATATCAACGTATTGCTGCTCTTCCTCTAGCTTTTCCAAATTTTGCTACCACATACAGATGCAGTTAAAGCAAGGCGGGTGTGTCTGACCACCAGCCAGAGATCAGAAAGGGAGGTGAAAGCATATTTTAGCTGCTATATTTAGCATACAAGTCATAACACTAAAATGTCATAGGAATATTTTATTTTCAACAAAAATTATCTACAGTGGATTTTCTTATGCATTTAGTTCCTCTGCTGGACTCAGTTATCCATAAATTATATTAAATCCAAATGAAGGCGTGTGCCTGCCTCTCTTTCTGTATGCATATATAAGAAATTTCAAGTATTGGTATCCTGCATGTTCTTTTGGCACTTTCTCACTTCCTACTGCCCCCCAGCGGGAGTGGATGAATGATCCTTCCCACAGGCTCCATTTTCTTGAGCTGCATTGCAGGTTGCTGGGCGGAGGTTTGTAGTAATGAGCTGGTTCATAACAACTGCAGTTCACCCATTTGCCATTTAGCAATATATTCCATGGCACATCCAATAAAGTCATCTTCACTTGGGAAATAGAAGCCTCCCCTTTTCCTTGGCCTTGTATTTTAAAAACTTTAGTTTCATTCTATCCTTGGAGCCAGCATCCAAGCTCAATTAAATCAGTGGAAAGATTGCCAAGGATTTTAACTGCTTTTGGACCAAAGCCATGGTGAGTGCTTTATTCAGTCTTGTAAAGACTATAAAAATAGTCTATATAAATAAATTTAAATCAGAGAAGATGGTTTCTCATTCTTATGATTTCAGGTGAAGAAAAATAATCATCTTGGTAAGAGCTACTTTGTCCTGCACTGGCAGTATATCCACCTGCTAACATCTGCCATCACTGTTCAGTAGCTTGATACTTAGAGACAGAGCTTACGTGGCTGAAAACTACCATCCTAAAGCTAAATAAATCCTCCCGGTAATTCCAGAATGGCAATGGCTTCAGTGGAGACTTCTCAAGCAAGCACTTCTGAACCACTAAAATTTATTTCACTTCCAGTACAGGGATCAACTCCAATTATTCCAAGCAGTCCTGAAGTAAGCATGTACGTGAAAACTGAGTCATCACTTTATGCTGTTTTCTCCATCGATGGCTTTCTGCCTTGGGTCTGCCCCTTTGCTCCAAGAAGCATGAACAAGACTTCACAGCAATACAAGAAGCAAGAGCAAGCGAAGGAGGTGACCATGAGGTTGCCCACGATGGGTCAACTGTAAGACTTATTTCACTAACAGGAAGAACACACACATATTTGAGGCTTTCAATCAGCTTGTGTACACTGGCAGACTCCAACAGTGAACCAAAGCTCTAAACTCCAACTTCTTGCAGTCAAACACCTTGGTAGTTCACAGAATTGTCAGAAATCAACCACAACAATTGTCACCACTGCAGAAAGATTAGGAACCAGGTAGCGATGTTAGAGTCCGAGATACCTCTGGAGGAGTGAAAGAGCTGGAAAGGGACTCTTTGTCAGGAAGCGTAGTGATAGGACAAGGAGTAATGGTTTTAAATTTGATAGAGGGGAGATTTAGATTGGATATCAGGAAGAAATTCTTTCCAGTGAGGGTGGTGAGGCACTGGAACAGGATGCCCAGGGAAGTTGTAGATGCCCCATCCCTGGAAGTGTTCAAGGCCAGGCTGGATGGGGCTTTGAGCAACCTGGTCTGGTGGGAGGTGTCCCTGCCCACGGCAGTGGGGTTGGAACTTGATCTTTAAGGTCCCTTCCAACTCTAACCATTCTACGATTCTATGAGTGCTAGATGCTTTTTGGGGCAGGGTGCAGAGCTAGAGAGCACTCTGTCCACAAAGGTACACTACAGGGATTCTACACCCACATAAAGTCATTGCAACAAGAGCAGGNTCATTTCGTATTCATTTCCTAGTTCCCCTAAATCTTAACTTTTGTTGGCAATAAATTTGGGGATGTTTACATTTTCTGACAATTGTTTTACAGATTATTATTGTTGAAGGAATTAGTCTTTGTGGAGTGTAATTCACTGTGATTCTGTGATTCTTTGTGGAGTGCAAAGTTTAAAGAATTAAAAATAAAAAATATTCCATAAATGTGTTTTTGATATTTGTACAACTACTCCCAATTTTGTGGGCCATTATTATGCCTGCAGGTTTTTTATATTTTGTGTTTACAACGGAGTATCATATGCTCCTTTTCCACTAAGTTTAGTGAATAATGAAGGATACAATGTGCTACAGGAGGCAAGAGAGTTCTGCTGAGTCTGAATATCTTGTTTCACCCTACACACCACATCAAGTGATGTGCCTCAGATTTAGAAGTCTCTTAAGAGTGTACTTCAGCAAGAGTCCTACACCTTTTTGCTATCAAAACTACAACAAAAATATCTCACATTTAACATTAAGTGCATACATGACCAGCTGAATCAAAATAATACCATTACAATGACTTCAGGCTTTCAATGGACATGGTGCCACTGAAAACACTGAGACTCCCCTCCCACCCTAGCCCCAGCTGACTGTGACACATACAGTCCTCCTGTTAGAAGAAAATAACCTGCATTTCCTAATGTCACAAAGCTGCCATTTCCCCTTCTAGCTAACAGACATAATATCATCATTTATCTTGTTATACAAAGAAAAGAATCAATTGTTTAGAAGCATCTGGATTGTTCATTGTTGAATCAGGCACAGAAGCAGCCGTGATTTGTGACTTTTTATTTAGTCCACAGAGGTTTAAAAAAAAAATAATAAAAAAAAGCAGCTCTTTGCCACATGC
The DNA here is from genome assembly GCA_013398155.1 of Pedionomus torquatus. Taxonomy (NCBI): domain Eukaryota; kingdom Metazoa; phylum Chordata; class Aves; order Charadriiformes; family Pedionomidae; genus Pedionomus; species Pedionomus torquatus. The sequence goes on from VZRU01007633.1 coordinate 821,715, forward strand.
CAGAACATTTCCTTGGAGGATTCTATATGGGTAGGAATAGAAGAAAGGCTTTCCAGAGATATTATACCATATTTTCTGTTTTGACTTTCACTCAACAACCTGGGCCAAAACTACTAAGAGAAAAAGCAGGATATAGTTCATGAGGAACTAATTAAATGCACGTAGAAAGGAAGTTCTAGCTTAGATAACTGGTTTTGGTCTGCTGGTCAGCTGTATTTCTGAGTGCCATTCATCCACTCACATTTGCTACCTGTCCAACTGTATGAAAAATGCTTGATGGATCCAGGGTCAAACAGAACTCCACAGCTGGGCTAGGGCAAGCTAAACCTGGGTAAAGACAGAAAGAATGAGAAGCAGTTTCTGGAGCAGTGAATTTTCCATGAAGTGCCAGTGGGGCACAGGGCCTCAAGCGTTCCAAGAATCACTGGTCATATAGGGAAAATGCCAATTCTAGAAAGAAGGGAAGGAAAGGTGTGCTCAGAACAGAACTAAAAGGAGAAGAAAGGGAGATCTAAAAGCTCCATGTTTCTACATGTGCACCTCTAAAATCCTGGTAGCAGATACATGTTATTTATTTTTATGGAAAGCCACTATTCCTGCTCATAGCCTTCTCTTTACAGTGAGTATTATGAAACATAACAAGCAATAATAGAAAGAGTAAATAAATTACTTCTATAAACATACCTTTTCCCACAGGAATCTAAAAGAAATTAAAGGAAGCTCTCCCAAGAAATTGACAGCAGAAATCAGATAAAGTGACACAATTGCAAAATAGTCACAGAAAAAAGTATAAGATCTACCTGTTAAAGATCTAATAAGAATCTACCAAGATTTGCATTACAATTTCCCCTCCAAACATAAACATCTGCAGGGATCCTAATTTTAGCATGGTGCATCGAAGATGAAAGTCTAAATACAGGAAAAATAAGAGAGCCAGCCTTCAAAACTTGCCCTTCATGATTAAAGATTCAGAGCAGATGTAGTTATCCCCTGCAGGACAAGGCTGTTGGGTCCTCTAAAACCCTACACAGACGGCCTTTTAGTAGCTGTAAGTAGGCCTACAAGACTGAGGAAATAATTTGGGGGGAGGTGGGGAAGACATAACGCACAAACTCCTTAATTCCAAGTCCTATTCTCACATTGTTGCCTAAGTGTGGAGATATCCCAAAATTTTTGGTGACTGCCAAGGCAACTATTAATTCACTGTCACAAAAAAAAAAAAAAGGTCCCAAGTCACTTGGATCGGCAGTCTTTGGAAACGGTAACACAGAATCTTCAGGGTTGGGAAAGGACCTCCAAGATCACCAAGTCCAACCATACACACACCAAAACCACCTACAATCTCAGCCACTAGAGCATACCCTGAAGCACCATATCTACATGTTTCTTAAACACCTCCAGGGATGGCGACTCAACCACCTCCCTGGGAAGGCTGTTCCAGTACCTCACCACTCTTTCAGTAAAGTAATTCTTCCTAACATCTAATCTAAACCCCCTCTGCCGCAACTTCAGACCATTACCTTTGGTCCTGTCATTACTCACTTGGGAGAAGAGGCCAACACCCACTTCTCTACAACATCTTTTCAGGTAGTTGTAGAGGTCAATGAGCTCTCTCCTCAGCCTCCTCTTCTCCAAACTGAACATGCCCATGGACTATGTGATGCAGTGATGTAACACACAGGTGACTGGAATAGTACCTCATTCAAAACTACCACTTGCCAGCAATTCAAAATGAGACATTCTCATCCTAGAACACAAAACACTCACATAACGAGTTAAGTGGTTTGAGTTCACACCCTATACTCTATCCAAAGCGCAGGTCAGTCTTACTCAGCAAACCTCCAATTCCCCTGAAACCCTGCTCTCCCATGAATTTCGTTTCCACACAGCCTGGTAGAGCTTGTTAATTACAGACATAGGAATAGCAAGCAAATGTTAAAGAGGTCATGTGTTTATGCACGTGTTCAACATGTCTACTGAAACACCTACATTTGGTTCCAAGATGAAAATGAAATGCTAACAAGCCTTTAACATGGCTACAGTAGCAACTCAGCCCTCCATTTAGACAAGAAATTTCACTAGAAAAGCAGGCAGAAAATTTCCTCCTTTCAAAATGGCACTGGTGCCTCCAATGCCAAGAGGCTATCTTGCAGAAAATCAGTAAGACCCCAATCATCACCAGTATCATTCAGATCCACACCAAAAGTAAGAACTCCACGCAATGTGTGAAAAACAGCTGGAGTCACTAGAAAGCTGCTGGGCAGCAGCACTAGCTAATCGCTTCCCCAGTAAATTGGATAGGAAGTATGCAGAAGATTATATTTATAACCACACAAGTCTTCCTAATTCCTAAATCTAAACCATCTGAGTTTTGAGAAAATGCCTTCAGCTTTCTGCAAAGATGGTGATAATTACAGATCCAGTACTTCATTAAGTAAACCTCAACTCCCAACAAAATAGCCAACAAAAGACAATCTAACAGCTACACTTCCAAAATATTTACACTGCAGCTGCATGGCCAGAAATGTAGGAATGCAATCCAAACAGATGTCCATGAAGAAGGCACAGGACAAGGAATCCATGCTAACTTCAAATCTGATGTATTGCACATATCACTTCATGGATATTTTTATAGACAGATGATGAACAGCCTTTTCAACGTAGGGTCAGATGGAAGAGTAAGTTTAAGTGAGAATCATGTTTCCATACCATGGATTTCACCAGACATCCCTACACAGCTACAGCTCAGCAGGCTGCTTCCACATTATCTGTGTCCTCATAAATTTCAGTCTCTCACCACTGGTCCAAATACTCCTTTTCAAAGCAGGTCTGATAGCCATGCCATGGGGAGGAGGGGAGAGGGCAAAAGAAAGCGTCTCAGCTATTCTGCCACACAATCATCCAATTTCAAATCAGTGATCCTAATATCTAGTGGTAGAATAACGGGTAAGTACAGGGCCAACATTCAATGAAGCATTCCCTGGCCTGCACATACATTCTTTCCTTCTCTCCTCATGAGACACCTAAAGGAAAAGCATAGAGCTGAAAGGGGGGAAATTGAAGTAACAAAGAGGTGAAAAATGATTGATCTATGCACCCATGCTTTGAGGGGCTGAAACGTGCAAGTGTACAATTGGAGAACAAGCATACAAGCAGTTGCCCTTTCCACACTTCCAAAATTTGCTACAATTCTAAAAAGTTCTGAAAAATATTTTTGTCTGAAGGTAAATGGTCACTTGAATCAACTCACTTAAAATCAAGTACACCTCTTTCTAAACTGAGGTATCCTCAAAGCTTGTCTGCTTCAGCCCTCAACCGGTGGGCAACCTGGGAAGCCCTGACATTCAAGAGTAACAAAATTTTGACAAGAAATTTTGAACTAAGATGAAGCACAGAAACTCTGAAATCTGACCTAAAAATCCTGACATTACAAATGTGCTTATAAACATGAAGACTGCTATCTCTTGTACTGAAAAACATGATCCTATTGCTTTTACACCCCCTCCATCTGCCTGTATTCCTGTCTCTCGTGTTACAGTAGCACTGTAATCTTCCTGGGACTGACATGGTTTCTTAGGTTTTTATGTGAAGTCCTAGCCCATAAATAAAATGCCACACAATGGCAGCAACAAAGTAATTTTCAGTTAATAACTGGAAGAAAAAAGTATTTTATCCTCTCTTTTACAACTATACACCCCTAGTAGTTTAGATCAGTAATGAATTACATTACACAGCATTACTAAAGGCATATATACAAATTGCTCAAAAAAGTAAAAAAAACCAAAACATCACTGCATAAAAGATGGTGAATGAAAAAATTTAAGACATTCCACATTTTCCCCCTAAAATAAGGTAAGACAATAACAAAAGCATACTTGCTATGCCAGTTAACATGAAAAAAACTGTATTATTTTCTGAATAAAAACCTTTTCACCCATTGAGAGTCTACGATGGCAGAAAAGAGCACACTGCACACTGAAATGACACACTATCATTTCTTGGGCACAGAGCTGCAGTTTGAATCTATTGTTTTCTCCTGAACACGCTTGGAGATAACCTGCTCTCTTACCCTTATCAGTCTTGCTCAATCACTTTCTTTTTGAAGACTCAAAATGCAACCATGAGAATGAAGTAAGGATTACCTGTAAATTTATTATTTAAAAAGTACCTGCATTTAGTTCATTATTTCCAATGGTTTTTCTCTTATTTTTACGTAACTGTCCACCAGTTTCAATGTCCACCAGTACCTATAATTCTTGGTCAAAGAACATCTAAAATTTTGCATCTTCAAGTGGTCTGAAGGAATGCCTTTCCTGTTTTCAGTCTCACAGGAAAAGGACTAATAAACAACAAAAGGAATTTAAACAATCAATCACCTTTAGAAGAAAAGGATGTGTAATTAAAAGCTGAATAATTATTGAAATAAAATCCCCCATAGACTGAAGGACAGTCAACGGTGGTCTTTTTTTTTTTTTTTCATTCCACGTAAGTTTTGGCCAGGAACTGTCTTCATATACTTACACCCNCTTCACCCACTTTTTTAACAAAATGTCAGACTAACTTAGGCAAGAGGGAACTTGGACTTGATCACACTGAGAATAACTTCATTTCATAAGATGTACCGAAGTAGTAGAGGTAGTAGCAGAGTCAGTGGGACGGGAGGACTTCATCTAATTAGAGGCTGAGCAGTAATGCTACATGTATGGGAATGCCATATCAGAACAAAGGGAAATAGAGTTTTCTAGTCCACAATAATGAGGCCACCGAAATTTCACAAGGAAGCATATAACTCATGGAAGGAAGACAACGCCAAACAAGATTCCAGAAACACTATCACAAAAGCACTGCCCTTACAACAGCAACTCTGTTAATGCCTCCCCAGGTAGTCAAGCTCTCGGATTAATTTACTCACTCTGCTTTGGCAATTTTTTCTTAGTTTTCTGTTACTTTGTTTTGGTGCTGGTTTTGCTGTTTTTTGGCTTTTTTAAGGAATAAACGTTTCTCTCCAGCTACTTTTGTGTTTTCGTTCTATCTGGACTGATTTATCATTGATTTCTTGGGCTACACTTCCATCACGCTTTAATACCCTGGAGATACAGTTAACGGCCTTACAAGGTACTGAAAACAACAGAGAGGAAGAAAAACATAATTATGACAACAGACAGGTGAAATATGGACACAGAGAACCAAGATAACAAACACACGATTTGTGTGTTCATTACATTTCTTGTTTTAGTGCCAGTATGCCCTACCCACATTGCATGAACAAGTTATATATAGGTAATGAAGAGACTGTCCCTGCCCCAAATTGCTTACATTCTAGGTATCAAATGACAGCCAAAGCCAGACAAGCTCAGGAAGCAAGTTTACACAATGATTATAGGGGCTAAATGGATGGTATCTTACCTAGATGATTTACTATTTCCTTTTAAATGTATTTAATATGTATTTTTCTCACCACTTCACATGGAATTATACCATCCTCTCAAAGCCTTGAGCCAACCAATTCTGTAAATTCTGTATCTAATAACTTTTTAAAACAACAGAGATATCTAAATAAAGTAACATTTTAATGCAGTAAAAGCATTTTAATTCTGGTAACCAGTCAAAAACTTTGATAATCACTAGTATGATTACCAATATGAGTTTATGGCAAGACTAATATTCATGAGCCCAGTTCTGCACGTTGCATTCTTGAAAAACAACTGCACACTATTTCATAAATCAAACCTGCACACAACATGCAGGAGCTCTTACAAATTACCTGCAGTGCTGGTGACTCCACAGCATCACTGTTGATTGCCAACTGAGATAAGGTCATTTCAATGTAAGAAGACTTGATACATTTTCTTATGATTAAGGAGAAATTTGCTATTAACAATAGTCACTAGCTTTAGTTATCCTATAAAGATTTCTGTGGCCATGATCTTTGTTACTAGGTATGGTTTGCAAGATAGTGATTTACTTTTCATGGGTAGAATTAAGTGTTATTCCTAGGTTTTCATTAGATTTTCCACTTCATGCTTTCAAAATAGCTAATTCAAGCCATCAGAATTTTCTGACGGAAGAGTGGTTTCCTCCATTATATCCCCACTTTGATTTTTTCCCCTGTTCTTTTAAAGACTAATAATTTCTTCTTCCTAACAAGCTGGCTAAATAACAAGGCACAGCAAGGAGGGAGGGGAACATTAATGCAATCAGAAACACAAAAATTACCAAGGTCAACAGTTATTTACATTAGCATAGCAGTTAGGGATGTTAATAAAACACCAGGATCACGGGTACTGTAAAGATCCAGGATAAAGCCCAATGCTTGTCTCAGGGATGCCAATAAAAGGAAAGGCAAATGACAGCTGATAGATACACAGGCACACAGGGGAGAGAAGGACAAAAAGAGGTAAGAACCTGACAAACCTGGTCAATGTAACAGGCAGTGGATTCAGCATATTCTGGGTTGATGTTTGAACAAGTATTTTGTTTATCATGACCTTAAGAAAAGCTTTAAGAACGGCATTCAAAGGATGACAGTAAAGGCACAGGGGATAAAGCACAAGGAAAAAACAAAAAGGTACCCAGCTAAATTCTAAACTAAGTGAAAGAAAAGGCTAGCATTAGTGGCTCGTAACAGTTAATCACTGAATTACAGGTGACCAGCTACACTGGAAAATACCAGATGAAAGGCATATTTTAGATGCAGTAGGGCAGCACTACCAAGGAAACACAGAATGTCATCAGGAGTTTGACTAGAAAGATTATTATTTTTATATCAGGATTCAGATAACCTTGGGGGAAAAAAAAAAAAAAAAAAAAAAAAAAAAAAGAAAAACAGTGAAAACAGTAAAAAGCATTGGCTAATTGGTTTTTGTTATGTATACTATGGAAGATTAAACAGTATGGGAAAAATCAAGATGCACAGAGACTCTTAGAGTACATAAGCTGGGATTTAAATTTCAAAAATGAAGGCTTATTTGTTTTTTTCCCCACATTTAACTTCCTAATTCTGTGTACATAGAAATAAAGCCCATTCCTTAAATTTATGGATAGCAAATCATCACATCATCAATAGGAATTGATTCCAATATGAAAAATGGAACAACACAAGACACCAGGTAAGAAACACTTTGTTCTCTTGTAATCTACAGCATAAAAACATTGATCTGAATCTAGAATCTTGGCAAAAGTGTACACACAACTTCTGAAAAGGTATTATTCCAAAGGATCACAGGCAGCCTTTCAGCCAAAAAAGAATACCTCACACCATGTTTAGCGACTGAACACACAGAAGCTGCACAGCAAGTTCAGTAATCACCACTCACAATGTAATGTTAATATTTACACACAATGTCCCTGGCACAGATTTTCTTTTAATTTTGCACATTCAGAAGATAGAAGGTGAGGAGTATTTGGGAATACCACACCACACTATTTTTATATGTTGCTGAGAAAAGAACAATTACAGAAAAGAATTTAACAGCCCTTCCCTCACCCCACATTCAAAGACTCAAGACTTAGCAAAGCCTTGGGCTCTAAAACCATAAGTGCCATACAGAATATGAATAATACTGGCAATAACTATACTTGTGAACAATAAAGCTTAAGAATTAAGTGACAATGGAAGTAGTAGGCAGCATCTCTTCTGGCTACTGCCACACAGGGTTTTTTTCCCTCTTCCCCTCTTATGTTAACCCACAGCTGCTACCACTGTCACTGATGGGCTCAGCCTCAACAGGGGAATGATCTTGGAGATAGCAGGCATTGGCTCTGTTGGACATGGGGGAAAGCTTCTAGCAGCTTCTCACAGAAGCCACCCCTGTAGACCTCCACTATCAAAACCTTGCTGTGCAAACCCAATACACCTACAAAAAGCTGTGTTTACATTTCAGAGAACAGCAGCAGGGGGAAAAAAAAAAAAAGAAAGAAAGAAAAAAGTCTTCTTCCACCTAGAGTCCCGCAGAAGACAGAAAAGACAGGCAGCAGTAGTAGTCCATGCACATGCAGTTCACACACGCGAGGCTACAGCTAAAAAGGAATATTCCAGCCTCCCTTGGGCTGCGTACATAAAATAGCCTTTCACTCCAGCTAGAAAATACAGATTGTTTGGTGCACTGAAATAGGAATGAATAGTATACAGGAAGGGGACAGAAATACTCTAATGGAGCCTCTCTCTCTGTAGGGAGTCATTTTTGCATTGAGCCAAAACCAAATCCTACATCTCAGCCAGCTTTCAGCTCAAAGGTCAGCAGAGCACAAAACTCTTTTTCGCAGGGTTATAGAAGTGGAAAGGGGTGGGTAACAATTTGTCTGAGTAAAAGATGAAGTACTACAAGATTATAAAAAAAAAAAAAAAAAAAGAGGCTATTTAAAAAGCAACACTTCTGCACTTCTATAATCCAACAGTAAATAAAGAAAAACGGAGGCATCGCTGGGGATGGCTGGCAGGTTTCTGTTGGTGAAGGTTGGCTATTTTTTTTAAATAGCTCATTGATTTTGGACTGCATCCATCTCCAGCATTGTGACTACACTTCATACAGTAATTAACTACAAACCAGAGTGCACTTCTCCAGCCAAGTCTTTTCTGTTTTGTAAATTTCATTGCACTTCAACACCATTAACCAACCACCACTATTTCAAGCTGATACTCCTAAATTCAGCAAAAATAAGGGTCAGCAACACTGCAACTCAGACAAATAAAAATAGATCATATTTTTGACTCCATATAGCTCTGAGTGCCAATGTACTTACATGTTACTTGTTTCTGGGAACGTTCAAGATCAGTTGCTGACTGAGCCCTCTACTGGTACCCAGCCCAAGATGCCCACAAAACAGCCAAGCCTTCCCATTCACCAGAGAGGATGCCACATTAAAAACTTTATTCTTAAGGACTTTTTGGATTCAACTAGGCATTAAGTTTCAGGCATTTTACTGATAACCAGGAGTCCCGGGCTCCATCACTGATACAACTATGCTCCCTCTTCTACCTCATACCATTCATGTCCATCCCAGTTGCCTGTTTGTATCAGATGGCAACAGGCAAAGAATGCAAGACTGCACAGCCCCAGCACTGCAACTCCTGCTATTAGAAATAGCCATAAGCTTTCCCAACAAGCATCTCCCCGTTCCATATAAAATGGAACATAAGCACAGCTTTACCAAAGCTCTTGAGTTCAGAGTGAGAGTAACAGAGAGCTAGAAAGCTCATCTACCCTCCTATAGCTAGGAGAATATGGAAACAGCTGGTCCTGCCATTTGACCCCCACAAGGTCAAATGAACACTACTTCGGAGAAACAGCACAAAATTCCAACATGCTTTCATTCACAAGAGAGCTTTCTCTTCAGAGGCTGAGTGAACAATTCCTATTGCCTGCTGTAAAAACAGGAAGGACAGCAAAAAAATAGTATTTTTTTTTAAACTGCTAAGCTCAAACAAAGCTTTTCGCCCTATCTCTGGTATCTGCTAATTTGGTGATGGAAACATGATGTAGGTTTCAAGGCACCTTGTTCTGCCTTTCTGCAGAGACCATCAACAGAACAAATAAATTTCCAGTGTTTGGATTCTCATTAACTCAAATCAGCCTGAGCATACCATGACAGGAGCAAAGCCAAGCTTTCTGTGGGTCCTTAACAGCACCTGTTAAGCACTCCTTAAAGGACACTGAAAAGGGAGGCCAGGTTTCTCTCTGCTGTCTGTCCACAGCAAAGCTTTCCCAGCAGACTATTGATACCTCTCCTGACAGCAACCCTCAGCCTGCGCACCCGCACCACTGTTAATCCACTAACAATGAATCACTGCCTGGCTTGGAAATGTCCCCAAGGAGTGGCAGGGACTGCATGAACGAACTGGGGAGGAATAGAAGGATGATTGTGCTGACTAAGGTGTAGTATCAACACAATGACAGAAATCTAAGCTAAACCACTACATTTGTTTACATGCAAGCCTAAAAAAAAAAAAAAAAAGGTCAGAACAAATAAAACAGTAAGTTCAAAGGAGAATCTTCTGGTTATCACAGCAGAAAGCAAGTTACAAAATGAATGCTGTTTGATCATTTGCTTCAACCATTCTGCTGGACATTTCAGGCTGCAGTCACAGAAGCAAAGACAGAAAGGAGAGCACACCTTTGAATGGGACAAAGTGACCTGCTCCAAAACGCATCCAAAACAAAGCCACCTGTGAAGAGCCATAGGGTGACATATTCAGATCATTACAACAGGTCCATTCTCCTCTGTTACGCTGCTCCTGCTACACTTTGGCACAGACATCTCACCCACTTACTCCACCTTGCCTTTGACTCCATTTGGAGCAGAGTCATTAGTAACACACCTGTGGGGTGACTAATACAACAGTTATGTTTTTTAGGCTACACCATGGACCAAAAGAGAAAGGGAATGCAGCAAACCATGGAACCCTTCTCATTAAGCCCTCCCCCAGGGACCTGATTACATTCAACATGCCAAACACCCAAAAGTTTTGTGACAATGTATGATTTTGCAGGAGCTGAGTCTGATGTTTGCCAAGCTGCCAGCTGGCCCTGAAATAAAATTCCTGCCTCTCTCCCATCCTCCTGTCCCATTACTGACAGGGACAACACATTACAACCTGCAACTGATGCCAATGTGTCTCTTCCTACTCCAATAAGGTGTAACAGTGTTAGCAACAGCAGTTTAAGCAAAAAAACATCCAGACAGAAGCTTGATTTATTAAGTGTTTGAGCAAGGTCTGGGAGGCTAATATTGAAAAATCTAAAGGTGGGGAAAAAATAGCAGGATTGAACATTAGTTCTAAGGTTCACCATATGTACAGATTGGGCTGTAGCCCAAATATAACAAGCCTGCCCACAGCTGTGGTATGTTTAATCAAGTCTTACAGACTAATTATTTTGCACAACTAAACCCAGCACCTGTGCAAATTGTCTTATTTCAGCTGTGGGCAAAGCTACTTAAATAACATTTTAAATTTCAAAAAGAAAAACCAAAACAAAATCTCATCAAAGCCAAAATGTCCACCGCCAACTACAGTACCCAGGCAGCAGAGAGGGAATATTTAACCAAGCTCATATGAGAAAGCTCTTTCCTATTAATACTTGTGGTATCCAATTGCAGGTCCTTAGAGCTAAGTGTCTTCTTACTACCATGAAAGAAAATGCAGAGAAGAGAACTCAAAAAATCCACATTCTCTGTCCCTAGCCTCCAAAAGTTGCTCTCTGTTCCCACTGAAATTTAATTCAGACTACTATGTTCTCAAAGCTGGACTCCCGAAAATCCATTTCTTATACCATATTAGTCTTGAAAATTATTTTATCAGTATGGGTATAAAATTAACAGTATTGTCTGCTAAAAGTGCATAGAAAGCAGTTAAGATTTCTTTTTCTCAGCAGCGGGCAGCAAGGCTAACTACTGCTTTGCCTTCACTACACTAACAGTACTAAAAATGTGTATATATAAAAGAAAGTAAATTGTGCATGAAAATTACACTAATAAACACTACCACATAAAAATGAATATATTGCTATTTTTTCAGCAAGTCTGAGCCAGTTCTCACTGCTGCAAGAAATCTGAAAGGCACCTGAAAGTTTCTAAAATAAGGATATTTCTTCTCAAACTTTAAAAATGCTTTTGGCACACTCACACTTTATCATTCAAAACAGCAACAAATCAAGAGACCAAATGGACAGAGTTAACGCAATGCAAAGATCTTCCCTCTCAGTAAATGTCTCACACAGCACTACTCTTAGCAACAGAATGTTTATACAGCACAAGAGAGGATTTTCACTGGCACCTGGGACAAAACCAAAGAACAAAAGCAGCTCCACACACAAGAGGAAAAAAAAATTACATTTTGCAAGTCTTCCCACCTAACATGGACAGAAGGCCAACCATAACAAGTTACAACCACCAACCTATTTACCCACTTCCCAAAAATGCTTGTAAATTTAAACTGTGTGAAACGTCTAACTGCTTCTTTCATTCCATCAAAAGGCTTCATCAGCAACAGACAAAGCCACTGGCTTGACCTAAAGGAGCTGGTAGGTTAATCTATTCTGACCTTATCTTTATTCAATCATGATACTGAAAGATTGCTTGCATAACTTACCAGCATTGAACAATGCCAACAGTCACCCTTTTACTACAGTGCTCCTCCAAAGTGCCCTCCAAATTTTTAAATTATGGGGTATGTTAAACATTTTCAAAATTAATTGTAAAATAAACCAAAATGACAGTTCTCACTCATTGGTACAGAACAGAGGAAAAACGTAAATGACCAGAATCACCAGAAAATTTTCATCTTGCACATCTCTTTCAGAATTCCACCATAGCTTATGGTCAGTTTTAGGTACTATGCTATCTTTTGTTAACTGTCGATCATATCTTTATTTATAGTAGTTTCACTCAAACCGAAGAAACTAGACAGAAAGCTACTATTTGATAAAAACTGCCTTGTAACAATACACTTAATCTTACAGACCTAAACACTTTGTATTTTAATAATTACTGGCTTGTTCTCAAAACCCATTCCATGACGGTGCTCAGCACTAAACATAGCAAAGCAGCAAATTAAAATTAGGCAGATAGTTAGGCTCACAGAAGTCAGTAAACTGAATTTATCGCTCAATGATTGATTTAATCACTCAACTTCCATATATCTAAAAGTTCACAGCCTATGCTTAAATGCCTTTCTGGATAAAAGTTTTCAGTGCTCAACACTGTATAGTGCACAGCCCTACACAAGCATTTTACTCCCTTTAACAGTACAGTAACTGTCTCTATGAAGAAATCACATAGACTTACATCAATCCGTTAGAGCAAAGTAACTTTGAGAAAAGCAGCAGTTATGAGAACAGATTTTCAGCACAGGCTCCTTCATGCACTCATGTTTAACTGTGTGGCTATAACTCCTGAAAAAAGATCACTCTTCATGTGACCTGCCGGGTAGTGAAACATTTTGACATGAAGAAGAGCTCTGTTCTCGCTTGTACTATCAGTTAAAGCATTTATTCTTCAGATTCAACAAATGCATTTTCATTTAACATTCTACACCTGTAAACAGGTTGGCAACACAAAATAATATCAAAAGCACAACCAACCACCAGGCACCTATGTGACATTTAAAGATGCGTTAAAAAAAATCCATGCCAATCTTTTCTAAAAAGATCATGGGAAAAAGATCTAAGCCTAGATCTATTCCTAATTAGATTTAGGCAGATGCTTAAAATACCAGTTAAGATTAACTGCCATCACCTTTTCCCTAACACAGGATCATCAAAGAGACAAACAGAAAAGTAAACCATAAGCCAGTGACTACAGCATGCAATGCAGAAGAAATTGAAAACAAAGTAGAGAGCTTTTCCTTTCGATTGCAGAGGATAATTTTATAAAATACTCATGGACTGCAGCAACTCAACAGTTCCTACCTTGAAAAGCTGTGATATGACCAACAATCATGTACTTTAGTTCAAAATTCAGTGCCTGGATACTTTGAGTCCTCTCTCTTCGAACAGCTGCCTGGTAGCTTTCTTCCATTTTTTTGGTGCAACATGTTGGTGCTCTGTGTTGACAGATCTGTAAATCTGACTCTTAAAGCAAACAAGAAAAACACAATAATTAGAAAACTTTCCATCTTACATCATTAGCATAAATAATGCTTCTTAATGTCAAAACAACCACCACATTTAAAATGTTGAAACAAAACACAACCCATGAAGAATGACACTGTGAAACTCTTTGTCTCAAGGACATGAATATATGACTTTCAGATGACCTACATTTGGATAACATCACATTACCAGCTGCTAACTTATTTTGTGGGCACATAATCATCTAAACACAACCAAGGGCACAGCAGAATCATTCAAGCTGCACATTCAAAGGGGAAACATTTCCCCTCTACACCTTGTACTTTGGGCATCATAACTTGAACATCTGAGTGAAAACCATGCCTCAAATTAGGATGCAACATTCACCTGTGTAGCGTCTTAAGAAACCACCTATTCCTCTCTTGTTCTAGCGGAAACCTCTCAAAAATCTTTGAAATCCTAAGCAGCTCACACATACACACACACACACCCCAAAAAAAAAAAAAAGAGAAAAA
>VZRU01007633.1:835840-859459 GCA_013398155.1 Pedionomus torquatus
AAACAAAAAGGGACAATTGAGACTCCTAAAAGCTATGTAGCTGGAGTGGCTGATCTCTGCAGGAGCCTGAATTTAGCGGTCTAGGGCCAGAGGTAAGAAACTGATTCCAAACACAGAGTACACACAACCACTGGGAAATCAGAGATTACTGTTGCAATTTCAAGGCATAACACAACATGCGAATCAAGAAGTCTTGAACCAAAATTAACGGTTTTTGAACAGCCACATACAGATAGATCTCCATCTACATAACCTTAAAATTTTTGAAACCAAGATCTAGCCTGCCCACATATAATGTAAAGGCACTAAAATCGTCCCATCTCACAACTACAGAGAAAGTTGATTACAAATTTAATTTTTTTTGTTAATACTTCTGGGGGTGTTTGGGGGCTTTATTTTGGTTTGGGTTTGTTTGTTTGTTTTGTTTTTTTTTATTATAACTTCATATTTGCATATATGTTTCAGTAAGTTTAGTGCCCTTGATTAGGAAACCTACATCACACAGATTTATGACAGACGCTCAGGGATCATGGGATCTACAGGTGCCAAAAAGTTTCAGAAAGGAGCTCTTACAGACTACAGAAGAATATAATATTGGTTTTCACAAATATGTTTTAAGAAAGGGAGGAAAAAAAAACAAACCTCAAGGAACCATTAAGTTGAGCAATTCAAAACCAGAGGTATGCATAAAAAAAACCAGCAGACCCAAAATAATGACGTGGTATTAAAAAGCAGATATTTCCAATGCAATTTCTCAGTGAAACAAGTGAGAACACCCTGTCAGAAATCCTGGAGCACGTATGTTTCAGGCATTACCTCCACCTCTGGGTGGAAATGGGGGCCCTGAGGGAGAGGGGCTCATCTCCATCCCAATCTCTCAGGCCTCAGGACCATTCCAGGGAAGGAGACACCCTTTCCCAGGAAGGCTGGTGCCTCACTGGGGGCCAAGCTCCCCACTCCTGCCCCACCAAGAGTTTTAATGGCCTTTTCAACACTTGACAGCTCCCAGTAGCAGTTTGGGCCTGAGGCAGCAGCCAGGCGCTGGCACCTTGCCCACCACCAGGCCCAGAGCTGGTCAGCTTGGGATAGAAATATTAATGAGCAACTATAATGCATTAATCCTTGTAAGCTGGCCTTGTAGGTTAAAGCAGCAAGACTCCTCGTGCAGTTGATGATGATGAAAAAAAAAAAAAAAGGGTACAAAGATACACGCAGAAAAAGCAGCAGAGAAAGATCTGAACACTCAGGCTCAGCGAGGGCCAGCTGCAGGACAGCAGCTCACTGGGACCAAATCCCCAGGGAGGAGCTTCAGTAAATCTCCCTTGCCAGGAAAAACAATAAAAATACTGAGCTAGTTGAAACATCTCATTTGACTTGAAAGTGTTGCTTCCAGTTTACAACCATTCTCATTTGAAAGGGCAGTTAATCTATGTCAAAAAAGTAAAGACCAAACAAAAATATTTCAATTTACCTACATTTTTCTATCAGTTCACAAACACCAAAGTTGTCACAGACTGGGCTGACTCAGGATGCCATTTTGAAGGCGGATTTGTCTCACACTTTGATATACTCTCAGAAATAGGAAAAAAACAATTCTGCCCACTGAAATCTGAAGTCCTAACCCCCACTGAAAGCCCTTGAGACCAGAACAGGGCACACTGGCATAAGCCACCGGGCTGCTAAAAGCAGCAGTGGGAGGGCTGCACACGCATCACCGACTGGGCACACTTGCCTGCTCCTCTCTGCCAGAGAAGCTGCCCCAGGTTGAAATTAGCTTCTTGGCCAGGCTAATTTTAACTTGGATTGTTTCCCTGATACAGTTCACCCCATGAACATGTTTGCTCTGTCACAAGGAACTGGGGGCTGGGGAAGGACCACCTCCCTGAGCTGGCACCACAAAGCTTACGTGAAATTATAGTAGAGACTACAGAGCACCTAAGTTGGTTTGCAAATAAGCGCCTGAGCAGAAGGGTTGCAAATGTTACCCAGCACCTGCAATGCCACATTGGTCTTACTCACAGCATTTTTCCTTAACATCAACCCTCTGAATTTTTGTTTGAAACACTTTTGCAAAGCTCAGACCTGTATCAAAAGGGTCTGAAATAAATACATAGTGCTCTCTGCTGACTACATGCAGGTCCTGGCAAGGAAGCTACTCAGGGCTATCAGTGCTGCACTTTTCATATTCCCCTTTGAACCAAGGCACGAGAAGAACCTGCATCTCCTCCAGAAAGCTTTAAGAAGAATACAGATATCTCAGCTGGAACTACACTCCTGGGATTCCCCACCCAGCTCTTTCCTCAGATGAATACAACAGGAGCCTGAAGATTAGTTTTGTTGGGCCAGAGCCAAAATGATGCAGAGGCCACTCTTAAATAGAAATAGCACTAAGTCCTGACAGTTAGGGAGCCTAATGTAAAAAACAGAGCATTACAAGAGCAACCCCCCCTCCCCTGGCAGTACTCTCAGGTCAGTACTATCACACAGAGCCTGACAATTTCACTTGCTTCAATACTAGCCTGAGGGTATCACTTTTAACACAATTATAGAAACCTCTAATAAAAGCTTTCAGTGCTACGCATGCCTGGGTGCTGAGATTAAATTAGAACTGATTATTAATATCTTGAAGTCTTTAATAACTCTGATACTAAAATTAGTTTATCTCATCTCTTTCATCTTAATGCAAAATACCCTCTTCTACAGGTAAAAAAAGAAGAGTAGAACACAGTGACCCAGTGGTGATGGAGCAAGCACACCACATGAACTCTGCTGAGAGGCAGGCTAAGACCCACAGCTCTCACCCCACAGACAGACAGAAACCCACAATGCCAATTCCATCACCTCTGCTTCACAGCTGCACTGCCTGCCGGCAACAGGGCAACAGCCTTACAGGCAAACTCCTCCTTGAAGTTTAGGAACAAAGCCATTCTATACACCAGAGAAAAAGCAACATTTATGAATGAGGGAAGAAAACTTAACAGCATTATTTCAGCAATTAATACTGCTAATTTCTCTCTAGGAGTTTCTTACCTGCTTTCCCCAAGCTGCCCCTTATTTCTAATAATTTGGTTAGGAAGGATCCTCTAGTTCAACCTTCCCCTTGAAGCAGGTCAAACTACATGAGGGCTTCATCCAGCCAAGTTTTTGAGCATCTCCAAAGATGGATGATCCCTCAACTTCTCAGGCCCCCTTTCCAATATTTGACCACCCTTGTGGTAAAAGTAAGTAAATTTTAAGATGTATGTAATGAGAATTTCCCATGTTCCAACTTGTGCCCATTGCTTCTCAGCATATGACCACATGCCTGCAAGAATCTGGCTCCAATTTCTCCATTTCCTTCCAATGTATGGATGAAAACAGCAGTATGAGCTTCCTTAATCTTCCTACAACTGATCAAATCCAGGTCTTTATTTCCAAAGGTGCTCCAGCCCCATGACCCTCTGTTAGACTACAGCTCTATGCCATAGAAGTGAAGCACCTGCATCCTAAGATGCCGTTCTATTTCATTTTCTTGTGCATGAACTTACTGACAGAGCAGCAAAACCTTCCACTTGTTCACGCCCGGGTTTCAGTTCTAAAATGTTTAAAATGTTGCCTAAAACAAATTGATCTTCTGCTTCAGATTGGATGGAAGGATTACTCTGATGATTATGTATGTTGTTTTTCCATTCTGTTTTTTCCAATCTGTTTTTTCCCTTGCGTACTGGTTAAAAATGTAGCTAAGCTTTTTTTCTTCAAGTGGGAAAACTATAGACTTTACAACCATACTATTATTATTAAAAAAAAAAAAAAAAGTATCTTGCCCCACTTTGAAAAACAAAGTCACATTCAGAAGAGCAAGAAAAATTATACTAAACTGGAGTCTAAAGCATGAGTATTTTGGAAAGCAATAATGATCCCTAGTCAAAACTCTTCTGCAACCCTAAAACACTTCACAAATGCCAAAAGGAATCACCTTCAAACACCTGTCACAATTATAGATTACTTAAGGTGCCAAAAGCACAGAAAACTACACATCCTTACCCTGATGTCCATCTGGCCAGCTCTACTGAAGTCAGCTGTGGAATATTTTATTGTGTGTTATTGGTGAAATTTTTCTGTGTTTTTTTAAAACAGCAGTAGTTTTGGGCTCCATTCTGAACTTTGTACAAATAAAGTTAGAGACTTTGGCCATTAAAGCAAGGTGTTCCTAAAACAGTTCCTAAAAGCAGAGGCCCATTCAGCAAATAAAATTAACTTCTTCCAAAAGCTAAATATACGTATTCATTTTGTTAGCTGACCACGTAATTTAACAGTTCTAATGCAGAGGGAAGATGTCAACTTCCTTGCACTGTCTTTAAAAGGTTGTACACACCATAAAAGCTGTATTCTGGAACCAGAAAGCCACAGCCTTAACACATGCTAATCGATCTACCTTCACCAACTTTTTCAAAGACAGGCTGATTTTATTTTTTTTAAACATGCTGAGCCTACAGCTTCCACTGAACAGAACATCCCTAAGCAAGCATAATCAGTGTGTGAGCTCAGAGCAATCCATCTTCTGATAGTTTTTATTCCTTTGTATTTTGACGAGCTTTTCAACAGTATTTCCAAACAAAGCTTTAGTCTAAAGCCCAAGATTTTAAGTGTTGTACATATGTCTTCAAAGACTCCAAGACTGATTATGTCTCAGTAACATAGAGGAAGGTGCCAGAAGTACCTTGTGTTGTGTCCAGCCCAGCTGAACGGGAGCCAACACTTCATCCTTCTTGAGACTCATCTGTCTGGCACAGCTACTGCCTCCACTAGAGGAAAATCCAGCAATTAAAACCCAACTACTTTTGGAGAGGAAGCCAAATTAAAAATGAAGCCATTTCCAACAAGGGCTCCCCCTGCAATTGGTTGGGACATGACAAAAGCTCACACTAGCACAGCCACACCACAGAGACAGAACACATGTTGCCAGAAGTTTGTGAGGTCTTTTCTTTATGTAGCTCTAGTGCCCAGTGGTGCTAAAGGCATCATTACCTTCAGCTGCAAGGCTGCTGTCAAGACTTCCACAGAAACACCAACCATCCTCACCTAGCAGGGAGCACTGCCCACTGTGGTGAGCCTCACATTACAGCTCAGTCCCATTGCAACAAATAAAATGTTTTCTACTAGAAAGACACACAAAATATATTAAACACATTGAGCACAATATGTGCATGGTCCAACAGCTACTTTTTGATTTGCCAACACTTAAAATATGGTAGTTACTACACTTGAAGTGGTGTGTGCCAGGAATTACCAGGGAAAATAATCAATAAGAAGTGCAACAGAGTGATTGGTGCACAGTTACGCACTGGTGCAATTGACTACAGTTTGCCAAATAGCAGCTAATTCTATAAGCCTTCTGCTTCCATGAGCAGATAGAGGAGTCTCTGCTCCCTGGAGCCTAAGTCAAAGGGAGGTGTCTTTTTTCCCTGTCTCAGGTAAACTGCGACCAGGCCCTCCCACACACATTTTGTGACTAGTCAGAAAGAATATTTCAATCTGCTTCTAAATCTCGCCACTAATTTTTTTAAAGTAGTCCCACTATCTGCTTTAATATAAGGATTACACAGAGAAACAGTGTGCTAAAGTTACTTATAAGGCCAAAGAGCTAATGAAATTCCAAAGCAGAGCCTGAATTTGTCTTCTCTCTATATGCAGCTTGATAGCGTGCATATATCCACGACAAATTAAAAATGCAGTTCAGAAAAAGCAAGCCACAAAAATTCCCTTTCCTCCAATCTGCTTTGCATGTTGTACACTAACTGAGGTATTGTTTAACTCAATCAGTGGACTTCACATCTTGCTGTTATTCCAAAATACACCGAAGCATCACTAAGGTTATGACCACATGGTGCTATTCCAGTTGAAATAATCAAGGCCAAAAGAGTAACACCTCCAGTTTTATCAAGCACTACTTAGATGACCTACTAATATAACTACTAGCATGTGTAGCTACTTCCAACACTAGTCAAGTCAACGTGCATTACGGTCAAGAGTTCTTGAGTAGACCTACAAAAAAAAAAATTATAAAGAAATCAAAAAACAAGAGGATCATTTGGATTGTGCTGGAATAATGCCAGCAAATTCAAGGGGGGTGGAAATTTTGAAATGGGAAAGGAAAGGGCACAGCAAGAAGCATTAGATGTCATGACTCCAGAGAGTTGGCAGCCTAAGCAAGTGCCACATCTTGGAGGACAGATGGAGACCATCAGTCACTGGCCCTGATTGGCTTCCAGAGTAGGAACTCTCCAAAACAGGTCTTAAGGGCAGCATCTGCACAATGGAGTGTTGTTAGGCCTGTTGCTAAGTACTTCGTGTCCAAGTTTTTCTCACTTCCCTCTGTTGCTTGTCCAGTTCTCATTGCTCTTATTTTTGGCCTAGTTTCCAAGCCATCTTCTGCCTGACAGCATAGGTTACTGCATGCCTATACTCATTAGCTTTTTCACCTCAGCTTGTACCCCACAGAACCTGTCTCATGTCTGGACCTGAAAAGCCAAACATGTCTTACTGTCCTAAACGGAATGTTCTTCCACACACCAAAACCTACAAAACCATTAACTAGCCACTTCATCCCTTTGCTTCTCTGACTTTCTCTTCTGACCCTCTCTTCAGGCAAGGTCTTCTTCGACCATTCTTCCCCATGGACATTCAGTTTCCCTTCTGCAGTCTTCCTCCAACTGCTTGCATACCTTTAGGATGTCCTGGAGAAGCAGAGCAGTTAGAGACATTTCCACATCATGGACCTCAGATTTCCTGCAAGGTGCAGCAGCTGTTGCAGGGAGAGACCTACTCATGCCACTCATCCCAGATTTTTCAGTCGTTCCTTACATACTCTGGCTGTACCTGGGAGGCTGAAGGCAAACAGCCAAGGTGGCAGTTGCAACCACTATTGCTTGCCTCATGCCTGTTACCAGACCTCTGAACATTCCCTAATTTGCCCCAGGCACCTTTAGCCAGGTGGTTTTTAAGAGATGATCTGCCTGACCTGGTCTAATTAAGTGTGGAGCAAGGCAAGGAGCTCCCTCAATGTACTGACACAGCAATAGGTGATGCTGAGCAGCTGGGGACCATAACATCTTCACTCAGTGCTGCCTTACAGGGGAGGACCTGGTCTCCAGTTTGTTTCACTGGAATAATAAGAGGAGATGAAACTTGTACACAGGAACAGTCAGTCTGGTAACATGCCTACAAAGCACCTACAATTAGGGACTTTTCAGTAGTTGCCAAAACAACCTGTTTTTCATTAGAATAACGGAAGATGCATCTTTGGTGTTAATGCCAAATGGCCACAACACTACTGCTCCTAAATACTCAAGGAACAAAGAAAGGGTGATTAACCTCCCACAATTCACTACTCTCTCCTCTGGTCTTCTTGCCAGCCCTGATCTCAGAAACAGCATCATTTCAGTAGCAGAAGGCATGAAACCACCTTACAGAATCTCAGCCCAAATTGTTAATTTTTTTGTAACTGAGCAGTTGAGACTGAGATTGGTGAGTGCAAGGTGTTGAGCAGGGCAAGTACCAGCTGCAATGCCCAACAGAAAGCACACTGGTCACTATCTCCAGATCTTGCACTCTGATAGATAAAATTGTTTCACACTGATTCAATGAAACAATTTCACATCAGAGCAGTGGTGAGGCAAATTCTTTGACTGCAGGAGACTTGCTGACAGCAAGATAGTGAATGCTAAAGTATTTGCTAACTCCACAGTACATGCAAATTCAAAGGATTTACACTCTTGAGGAACCATCCTTTTCTTTCCTCCTGGAGTTGATATAGAAGCATGAAAACTAGACTGATGAGCATAAAGTATATTTACAAAACAACTGAGGCCAATCAAGGTCAGTGGGTCTACATCAAGGGGGTTTCTACATTATTAACTGTAGTGCCAGCTCCTTCTTCAAGTTCCCTGGGACAATAGGTATAATAGCAATACATAGGTTAGAGAAAAATTACAAGAACTCTCATTAATTTACAGTCTACTATGACTCATCTTTCATTATGTCTCACCACATTCACAGCAGAAAATCCTATACATTTTTTTTCCACTAACAAAAGTCACCAACACATACAAAATATTTGCTAGAAGAGTGTAGTAAATCTTCCTGTTCCATATTATCCAAGAACAACAATAAGCTAACAACTGCACTTCTGCTCTCCAGTGGGGAAAGCATTTCACTGCCACAGAGTTCTGCCTTACATTACCTGAAGGCAGTGCCACAGAAGCCACATATCATGGAAAACCTAAACCAAAACACGACTATGTAGTGCTAGTGCTCTGTGGACTATAATGTTTACAGCAAAACTGAAGTTGTTTTAAGTGAAAGATGTAGGTTTCCAGCCCCGTACAGCTGTAAAGAAAACTTCCGAATGCAAATCAGTATTAAGCTATCTAGTCCTACAGGGAAATGAAATAAAATAGCTTCATGAGAGGTGTGAATTGGCTCATTCATCACAACTTTGAAGCCTAACGATAATTCAGAAGTTAACGCCAACTGTTTTACCAATGACAGATGACTTTTTAATAGGAACTGCTTCCTACTATGCTTTACCCACTGTGACAAGATCTGTATAAGTAGTATTAGCACAGAAAACTTAAAAAAAAAAGTAGTATTAGCAGAGAAAACTTCAAAAATACCAATATGTTCACATGCAACTGTATTTCTTTCTATTTTTCATTTTATCTGTCAACATAAAAATCTGTAAGATTAGACTGGAAGAAGAAACAAAAGCAAAAAACAATCTTAAGGAACCAAGGGACTATTAGGTCTTTTGGTCATAGCCTCAGAAGGGAAAATTGCAACAATATTGGGGAAATAAGGAACAACAATTCCCTGATCCTCTCCTTCCAAGATCTGAATAATCCTATTTTTGCCATCTCACTTGAAACCCATACATAAAGCCAAGTGGTCAGACATGTTCTTTTTCTTTTAAACATATGTATCAGTCTTCTTTAAGGTGTTAATTTTACAGCCCAAAACACAAATGCTTTTGACCAGCTTTGCCATTTTTCATTCCGAAGTCATGCACCAAAGCTAAAAACTATCCAGTAAGCCTGTGTATATCAGAGTTTTCATCAGCATTTGAACCAATTTATTTAGGATTCCACTACCCTTGTATTTTATTTATTTTTAGGGAGAAGAAAGAGGAAAACTCTAAAAGCCTGGGTGAAATATCCAAAACTTTAAAGAAAAGCACAAGGAACTCC
Organism: Pedionomus torquatus; assembly: GCA_013398155.1. NCBI lineage: Eukaryota > Metazoa > Chordata > Aves > Charadriiformes > Pedionomidae > Pedionomus > Pedionomus torquatus. The sequence continues at coordinate 845,065 of VZRU01007633.1, forward strand.
TGATGCTATTTACAGAAAAGGAACAACAATCATTTACAGACCTGAACCAAAACTAAGCAAGTGCTTTCTAGGAAAGACATCCCTCACTGCGACCAAGTCTTCAATTTTATCACCCATGACACAGTGATTAATTAAAACAGGCAACAGCAAGGCTACAGTATCACAAGGTCCCTGCATCTTGTTCCCTTTCTTCAGCTCCTTATGCAGATAATTCCGCTGCTGTCAGGAGGGGTGACACTGATGTAAAACTAGAGTTTGAGTTTGTTGCCACAAATTGGACCCACAAGCATTGGAAGGCAACTCACAGCAGGCAAAAGATGAAAGAGCCCAATGTACATGACAGTCTAACTAGTGATGAATACTCATGCAGCACGGGCATGTACAAGAAATACAACTTGCAAGTGCTGTCCCAGCAGTTTGGCCTCACGCTGCTCCACCAGTCTATTCCTCTACACACCCACATACCCTGCAGGTAGAGCTGGCAGAGCTGAACGCTTGCTCCCAGTTATGCCACATTGAAAAGTGCAGGACAGTTGCACAGTACTTGCTGGTAATGAAAACAGCAGCATGCAAAAGCCACCATGCACTGCATCCCAGGAGTACCAGTTGACAGCCCTACAGGTCACGTACAAAAGACTAGCAGCCAGTTTCTGATGGTTTGGACTGGACCACTTGTTCCATGTGAGACCACAGAAGCAACACTTCACACAGAGGAGAAAGAGGCAAGGTAAGTAATATCAGAGGGTTTGGTTCAGCACCTCCTGATGTCAGCTGAGATACCCAGCAGCATCAACAGTCACATAAAACACAACTAGATACAATTAAAGACACAACACCGTGCTTCATGATTTTGAGGGGATTTAGTTACTCGAAACTAAAACAGCTCTGAACTCAGCAGACTTTGGGTCAAACTCTTTAAGTGAATCCTGTTCCAGGAGTATAGCCAGGAAACCTCTGACAACTTCTTGTTGTAAAAAAAGTCCCAGTTAACAGAAAAATGGATCTACAAAGAACAATAATTTAGAAACACTTTAATTACCTTAGTGACATGTGCTTGATTTCAGACAGTACTTGTGATTTTTAGCTGCATGCATTAAATTAAAATCAATGGAAGGTCGAACAGTTAAAACTCCAAACACATCAAGGAGCTGGTGACAGTATTAAGTGGTCCAAAAAGCAACAAGGGCTCATTAGGATTTTCATTTATGCACATTGTTCTTCTAAAGCCAGGAGTGGAAATGGTCTTCTGCCCTTCCTCATTTATTTTTGCTTTGCTTTGTTCTGTCCATCAAGACCACAGAAAGTGTTCCGGTTGTACCAGTAGCAGATTGTACCTGCTGCTTTCCCTAGGGCAGCAGTAACGAGGAACTGGATTTAAAGACATCCACAATGAAACCCCGCCTGAAGGGGCCATTCCTCAGTTTCTGAGTAGCAGCCCTACTCCCAAGCTGTAAAGCAGCTGAGCTTGCTGCACATGACGGATCCCACCACCCCCTCCTGGACCACAGCAGTACGTTTAGCAGGAATGCCTGTATCTTGCTGGGACATCTCAAGCCCAGATAATGGATTCTGAAACAGACACAGCTTCCCAAAAACTGAGAGACAAGGATACTCTGGGAGATGTTCCAAAAGGCTTTCAGCTGGGACCACAGACCAAAACCAGTGCAGAAACATTTGATGGTTTGGCAGTACTAAAATGTATGTTTAACCTTAGGCAAGCTCCTTAGTCTCCACACTTTGTTTCCCACATGTAAAAGAGAATACTCACCTTTCCTTTGTTTGCTTAGATTGCAATGAATTCCTAGTGGAGACTGTCTTTTGCTACGTGTATGTTCAGTGTTCTCCAAGTGCCTGGCTTTGATTTTGATCCTATGCACCTGTTACACAAATTAAGAAATCACATTTCTTCCCTTACATCACTAAAACAAGGCAGCAGTCATAGTGCACTGAACTGATTATGCTTCCCTTCTTGCTTGTGTTATTCTGTTCAAAACTAACAGCATTACTGATGCTTCAGAGCTAATCATTTGAGATGGACAGAGCAGTCCACGATGTCACAGAGCTGTTTGAAGCCAGCCATACATGCTGGCAGGCTGCGCTGGCTACACTCAATCCCACATTTGGAAAGGCCAAAGGCAGGCAGTTAGAAAGGAAGCCAGGTTGAGGATGAGAGAGACATAGCAGCAGCCAAACTGACACGAGCTGGCCCTATTCAGCCCTTGCTACCCAGCTAATGTTTTGGCACCTGTGACAGTGACTCTAGAATAAACTTTCCAAATCTAAGCCAACAGCCCTGCCAACAAACGACATTGACACTTTTCATCACAGTTGGGGTCTATTTCTATTAGAGAAAGCCACAGAATACAGCAGGTCTGTCACTAGCAAAGGGGAAGCTCCCAGGTACATCACCAGGTACAGACAAACCACAACTACTTTTTGGAGAGGCAAATGTTTGCCTCTCCTGACATATTTAAGGCAAATCAGGTTAGGAAGAGTAAATTTGAGTACTGCAGCTTGAAACTGAAAATGCAATATGTTAATCAAGTATAACTTTGGGGTGCTCCAAATCGTAACAGATAATTTTTTTTTCCCCAACTTCAAAACTAACATTAGGAGACTAAAGTTTAGTCTTCTCTGAGCAGAATTTTGACGGCCTTTCTCTGCGAGCACTGTTTTCAATCTCTCTTTTTAAAAGCCCTACTCTGTTTTGGGAAGTGAGTGATTTTTCTACATACACTTTCTCATACCTTCAGACTCATTACACCTCTCCTTTTTAACTTTTCTTAACTAACAGACAATAGCTAAAAACTATGTGCTATTCTGCACTTCTGAAAAATGGATTCATCTTGTATGCTGCAACAAAGGAATATTTCAACTGGCAACACAGGGCAGCCATATAAGATCCTGGGTGCCATTCCCTAGATATTACTTAGTAAGCCCCTGACCCTTCTAAAAACATAGAATGGTTAGGGTTGGAAAGGACCTTAAAGATCATCTAGTTCCACACCCCCTCACCATGGATGGACTCAAGCTTTCCAGTTTCCACCTTCTGTATTTCCTTATGGAAGGACAATGGGACAGGAACAGGGGTTTGAGATTTCATCCTCTGACAGACTCCCAGGACAAGTCATGTAGAATACAGCCACACAGCACTTCACAGACAGACATCCATGTTTTGGAGTGGCAAAACACAAGCTCCGTTGTGAAAGAAGTAGAGGCTGACCTAAATTCAGGCACAGCATCATGCCAGGTACAGCTACACCACTTGCAGCACAGCACTGGATTGTAGCTATTTAGAGGATGCTGGAGCAAGATCAAATCCACCTGGAGACATAAGGATAAACAACCCTGATCTCTGAGACTTTTTAGCCACAAAGCAAGAATAATTTCTCTACATCTCTAACAATTAAACACTGATCAATAATGAGCACCCCAAGCTAGTTACACATTGAATAACAGAGGGTTAAGGGCCAGAACTACTCTTTACCTGGAAAACTGGAGATCCTCAGACTTGTTCTAGAAACCCTGTTTCTATTTGCAAGAGACCTAAAACTTTGGCCACCTTCCTCTGTTTTCAGTAGCCCGATTCCACCTTCTGGCCTATACACTTGCAATATAGTAAACTACTGCCAGCAAAGTCTAGTGTGAATATATATTTGTTTCAAGTAGGAGCCGCCAATGTGCCACTGCAGCTCTGAGACATCCTACTTCATGTAAGTCTCACATCTCCAGGTATCTCCATGCTGCTGTATTACAACACTGCAGTTTTCCACCAGCAACACTGCAACTCAACTGCTGTTCGGAGTTTGGTCTCTGGAAAACTCCTTTTTCTATGTGGTCCCCTCTACCATTACTTAGCAAAATCATGAATTAATTATTTTGCTTTAACGAGTGTGGAATTTGATACCCACACACTATATGTCTACAACATAATTCCCTCTTTACAATACTCTATAGCTTGCAAAGGAGAAAGAAACAGATTATTCGGGCTCAAACACCAAATCAAGTTATGATGCTTAATGCGTCACCACATCTTGAATTAACTTCATTCATTCCAGTTTAAACCAGTGGACTTTATGTCAAATTTATTTCAGACTCGAAGCACGTGCGGTTAGTTACAAAGCTCATTGGATTGCATGTGTCCCAAAATTAGGCTGGATTGACTTACATGAAAAAAAGCTAAATGCAGTATCTGTTAGGACAGCAAACAGACAGAACACTGTTTCAGAGCAGAACAAACTAGAGCTGGTTGTCACATACATGGATGTTACTGCAAAGGGGAAGGTGTTAAGAATAGGATCACAAGCAAACGTCCTGTATTTTAGTGAGGGAGTTAGGTTTTGCATTAGGAAAAAATCTCAAAGCATAAGGTAATTAAGTGCTGAAATAAACAGCCTGAGAAGGCTGTCATCTTCTATCACCGATTTAAACACAGCTTACACTGCCTGCAAGTATTAGGAATGGACCAGATGATCACTTCACGTCCGTTTCAGTACTACTTTCTATTATTCTATTCTTTTAGCAGCTCTCAGCAGTGTATTTTTCTAATTACACCCAGTTTTCACTAGATTACTCTCCCTTTATTCACATTTCCTAGCACAAACACCCAGGGCAAGCTGTTCTGGACACTAGTTCCTTTGGCACTACGTTGCTCTACCTTTTGTGAGGATTTGGCCCTTAAGATCTCTCAAGAGTAGAGCTTTAATTTCACAGCACGGATCTTGCTCATTTTACTCCATATTTACCGAGAACAAAAGGAAGACTATGCAAATGCCCTGCTACTTAGACCTGAACAAAGTGGAAGCAAACATGTAGATGTGAATGGGAGACATAATGGTATGAAAAAAGCAGCCCTTTTCAAAAGTAAAATGACTTTGTCAGGGTCCCTTTGCACTATGTGCATGGATGATTTGTGACAAAACAAAAAAGTGCTAGCCTAGCACGTCACCCATGTCAGAGATTAGAGCACTTCAAAACCCTCAGTAGTTCAAGCACTTTCTGGAACTTGAAAGGCTTTCTTAGGCAATGCTTAGCTTCTTTATGGCATTTACACAACTTTGATGTGCACCTAAAAGTGAGGAATCTTAATCTGAAGGTTTTCTATGGAAAATACCCATATTGTATATAAATCACAAAATCTTGTCACCCTGATTAACACGAGACAAAAGTTTGCAAAACTTTGTGTTGAAAGCTAAAAGATTCCGAGTCGTTATTTTGATACCCAAATAAGAATCCTTAATTTCCGAGCACTTTCAGGAGACTCTAATAATAGCATGGGAGTAATATTTCTCATCATTGACAAAGTATGGCGTGCAAGGCAGCAGTCAGTTATGCAAGTGTCACTTTTCCCCCCATTCTCATTCCATCTTTAAAGCAGAGATTTAAAGTTAAGGGATCTGTTGAAACACAATCAGTTCCTCATGTGTTACAAAAGCTCTTCTCTGAGTGCAAACATGGATGTGTAAACATAAGCTTCATTCTCCCCCCTCACTATACATACTTAACCCTCAGTAGCATTAATGGGAATTATGCATGCATAACGAGCAAAGAATAGTCCCCTTATGAATAGGGCCCTTGTTGGAACAATGAATACATTTAACCATTAACATCTAGGGATGTGCCGAACTATCCAATTTAACTAGCTACCAAACAAAGCTACCATGACCTATCTGATATTGTCAGGTTCGGAATGCAACTCTCTGAAATTTGTCTCTCATTTGTTTTTAAAGGACTCAACAGTGGTCTGCACAGCAGAGTGGGGGCTCTTTGTCAGAATGAACTCCTTGGAGAAGGATGACCCTCCAGAATGGCTGCCACATCCACCACATGATGAAAAAACTCTGGAGAAGGAAACACTCGATAACCCCAGGAAGCAAGCAGAGTTATTAGAAGACCAAAAAGCCATATATACGTATTTCAAATGCATATATATGTTGACCATCAGTATTAATGGAAACACAGTAAGACAGAATATAGCCTACAGAATCATATAAAATAGCTAAAAACTATGTATCGAAAGAAAAGAGTGAAAACACTGATAAAAGACAATTTCTAGGGAAATAATTTTCTGTCTTCTACAGCTCTGAAGTTCCTATGCAATTGCCTGTCTACACTTGCTATTTATTTCTAAATTTTAGCTATCGAAATGCAAGAGAGCACCTCAGGATATTACATGTATTACTGATACTTCCTGAGACTTTTGAGTCCACAAAGCAGCAAATAAGATTAATGGTATTACCTGTGATATTTAAAATTCCTCCATTGTCTTAAGTTCCTTACATATTCTTTGAACTAATGCCTTGAAGTTTCACAAGTAAAAACTTTACACATTAATCATGCATGTACAAATACACTAAGAAGGTAATTAATAACCACCCTTTAAAACTGATGTACTGACAAGAGTAAAATAGATGGAATTATTCTTGTGAAAGTATATGCATAGTGCCTATCCATAATAAGAGGCAAGGCTGTGGTTGCTCCACCATAAATCACTTGCTAAATGGTGTTAAGGTGCTTGGTGATGTACAACAGCACTTAGAGCCCCAAGGAGGTCCAGGGCAGTTGAGCATTCTATAAAATTCGTCTGTATGACTGCTCGGGCAAGCCTTTGGTGTCCCTGTACAGCACGTTGTGCAGAAAGGACCACCCTCAATCAACAGTAAGCCCTTGGGTGTTACCCTGCTATAGAAGTGCAGAAACCTCTCACCTCAAGAGTAAACCAAACAGAGGCAGCTGAAGTGCCTGCTGAAAATAAACATGGAGCAGTGGGATTGGATACATTGCATTTTTAAGCTGTGTATGTTTACTTGCCATCAGATGCCACTAAACTACAGAACTCAATATGAAATCAGCAAAGTCTTCTCAGCCACTTGAGTTTCATCTGACACCCTAGCATGGCCATACAAACATTGCCCTTACATTCTTCTACAGGCTGGTGGTAAGGACCACTGTTGCAAAAGCAGTTCAGGCACAAAGACCTAGTTCCAAGTATCAGAGTTGCTACAGAAAATACTTAGCTCTTGAAAAGGACAAAATGCAGCCAATTAAATAAAAAAAAAAAATTAAAAAAAAAAGTATTCTGGATACCTGTTTTCTTTGTAACAAAGGGAGCAGTTTATCCTACCACCCTCACTCCACACACAAGTCAGTTCTCTGTCCAGACTGCAATTAGTCCAGGTCATACATGGTCTCCTAACACACATGAACCTACAGGAGGCCACTTTGGTCCTGAAGGACATGAAAGGAGAGCAAAATCATTGTCCTCGTAAGTCTGTACTATGTAATCCTTTGACCCAGCTCTGAGCTTGGTCACTTTTGTAGATGCAAACAGAACAAGATAGTGTGTAGAAATATTATGCATTTTTCTACTAAATAAAATATTGCCTTAAAAAAAATTAAATTTTAAAGACCTTGGTAGAGGGTAGAAACACACTTATTATTCCATTTATTTTTTAACCCTTAAGAAGAGAAATCATTACATATTAGCTACGCACCTCATTTCATCCTGTTGCTGCTCAGAAGTTACTTTAATGTGAATGTAACAAGTATCTGTAAATATCTCTTTATAGACATCAGGATGATTTTATCACATTAAATAGCAATACCCCATCAAACTGACAAGAGACTGAGAGACTAAGTATAAATTCCATGTCATGGGCTTGGCTGCTGTTTGGAAATTCATGCTGATCCATGAAAATTCACATTTTCCCCTAGAAGCAGATGCTGTGCTCTAAACTGTTAAGTGATAAGTATGTATTTCAAGTATTATTAAACCTATGCCTCTTTATCATGTGATTTTATGCTTTCATGGGAGAAAGATTCAATTACAAAGACTTTACAATACTTAGAAATATAGCTCTAGTTTTATACCATCTAAAAGCAAACCCATTTTTAAAAAGAAATCCATTTTACTGCACAAGGTGCATTTTACTAACATCCTTGCTTTTTACAGATCCTCAGGTTCATGATAGTTTTCATGATTTATCTTTATAAAAGCTTTTACTCATTTTGATGTATTTATTTTATTGATTTATATAGCAATTATTATCATGCCAACTTTGTTACCACTTATCACACTAATGCCTTTTCATTAATACCGCCCTTTGGTTAAGAACTGACTGGTCAGCCCCGCAACACTGAGGTGGAGACGTGGGAGGGATATTTTTTCTATTACTTTCTGATTAAAAACTGATGGTAAAACTTCAGTGGCACATAGAGTGCAACAATGGCAGCTCTCAGGAGCCACCAGTATGTTAGAGATAGGTTATTTCTTACTACGCTTGCTTTTCATCCTGAGATCCAGTTTAACATCAAAATAACCAGATCTTGAGCTGACCAAAAGGGGAAAAAATAAATTTAAAAAAAAAAAAATTAAAAAGAATCACTACACAGTCTTTTCAGCAGAAATTTTTGAGAGAATAAATAGACAGTGTGAATTGTAGGAATACTTGGCTCTTTCCCTTGACTCAATTTGATAACAGGATTGTGTGTTGGAGGGATTGTGTCTTGGATTCCTTCCCAAAACATTTACAGGAAAGGTTGATCTGAATAACTAAGCCAATCTTCTACTCACCTGGATCAAATGCTCATGCAAGTCACTGAGGACACTGCTTTTTCTGAGGCTCATGGATATGAGAACTATAGATTTCCATCTGGCAGTGGAACAGCCATTCCATCTTTATGAGGCACTAAGTAAGTTTAAACAGTTGGGGTTTTTTTTTAGTATAGATTACTCCCAGAAGGGCATTAAAGAGTGGGCAGCTGGTCCCATTTCAAACAGAAATTTAAGGCATGGGAAAAAAGGGGAGAAAAAGATATTACCACTGACATGAGTCTTGCCTGCATCCACAATCATCACTGGCTTTAGGTTAACACTTTTGGGGACAGTCAGAGCCTGAAGAGCGCTATGAAATCCTGAGAAGATTAATGAAGGAAACATCCCTACTCCAGAGGGGTTGCAAGCTGCTCAGAGCAGCTATTGCAGCAAGTGCGCACACTAGCCCATGACTGCCCAGACTCTGGAAAGCCTCCTTCCTTCTTGGGGCTGCCTCTGGATGAGAGGTGTGAAGGAAGGACAGCTTTCAGGTTCACCTTCCAGTTCATCAGAAACCATGCTAACTTCTAGCCTTTTTCCTCACATAAAGAATTAAGCAGAAGTCAGACTGAAAAAGTGATACTTCTTCTGGCTGTCATCTATTTCCCTTTCATGGCAACTTTTCAGCAATGCACCTTAAGATAACATACTATGATACAGCCTGCAGAAGGGGAAACTGAGGCATAATTGGTCTTGGTTTAGGCTACTCAGAGAGTGACAAAGATGGGAACAGAACCCACCTCACATTGGACCAATTCACTCCAACAAGTCAACAGTCAGTGATTTAAACTGCCAAGAAGTCTATGTGTCCATAAACAGGCAAATACTATGTGTAACAGGAAGAAACCATCCATTTTAACAAGCTGCAAGTAATGCCAAGAATATTTCCCAAACTTGTTATAGCTATCAGGATTTTCTAAAAGAAAGAAACCTCATGGAAACAAGATTAGCTCTTGTGCCTTTTCTTAAAAACTCAACGCCCCTACAACTGTTTCTAAGTACTAATACAACTGTGCTTATCCAGGAACCCTTTCTCCTAGATGCATCCATCATCTACAGTACAGAAGGCAGTCCCACATAACCACGTATGCAGGTTAACAGTAAATCCAAGTATAAATTGCAGTTCACACCAGAGGGTTTTAGTCACTCATTTTGATGAGGCAAAAACTTTCCAGAGCCAATAAAGCAAGTACATTTCACATCTGGCACACACCAGACTTATGAGTGACTTTGACAGAACGCTGCTGTGAGCAAAATGTGTTTCAGCACTGTACCTCTACCTGGGGAATTACAGTGTTCTCATTAAGATGATAGAAATAAAGAGCTGAGTGGCAATAAAAGAGAAAAACAGGAAAATAAAGTGTGGCGTGACCCATTCCACAATAAAATGCCTAGTTTAATAGATATTCTTGGATATATTAAAAAAAGGATCTAGCTCATGCTTTCTCAACACAATGGGAGCTTTGCTACAGGCAGAGATGGGATGAGGTCCAGTCTAACACACACACTGCATGCAGCAAGCAGCTTCTGGTGGCAATCTAGGACTTTCCTGTTGTTATTCAGAAAATGAAATAGTTTTCACATATAAATTGTTAATTCATGTTCAGCTCTGTTATAGGATATTCAGTATAAGCACATGGTAATGAATGCTTCTGCTGATTTAAGGTACAGGATGGTAGTAAAGAATAAAGAAGTTCTGAATAGGTCAAAATCTGCCCTAAGCGCAATCTGGGCAGTTTTTGTGCTCTTTGTAAAGCAGTAAAGCAGCAAGATAGGCAAATCATTCTTTTGGTAGTTCTCAACAAGGCAATTATTCAGAAGGTAAAGAATTCCTTGAACTCTTTCACAAATGACAGATATTTTCCTTGCTTACCATAAACCTGCCCGGTTCTTCTATCTCTACACTTAAGTTTACAGACTTTTTTTTTTTTTTTTTTTTTTTTCAATGATCATACACTAGTCAATAAGCAAAAGAGAGAGAATTGGACTTACATAAAGGGATAGGATGTTCTCATGGTTACATGATTACCAAAGGAATCAAGAAGGCAACTTTTATTCTGGTTCTGCTACAATTCACTGCCAGAATGGGGACAAGCCACAGACTCCAGTTGGGTTTTATTCAGTTTTCCTACTGGGAATTTGGAAAGCACTGACAGCCAACTACCACTGTGCTCCATGCCACGGAAAAGCCTGTGAATAAATGGATCTTTAAAACAGTCTGTGCCAATGTGCAGTTACGCTGTAACATAACCCAGGGCTCACAGGGTATCACTAACAGCAGCCCCATGTCTGGGAAGAATAACATACGTAGCAGTACACATCAGATTTGAGGTATCTAGACTCCCTGGAACCAAAGGCTTAGTCCCCTGGCAGGATTAACACAGCCCTTCGCTCTTGGACACAGCATACAATTCTCCCTCATCAAAATGTTAACCAAGGAGCTCCTGCAAAAACATCCCAGCTCAGCCTGTGATAATCAAAGTGCAAGACCAGGAACGTATTACCTCATTTTCCAGTCTGGGGGAAAACACAAAAATCCCTTCCTCTCAATCACAGCCAAGGCAGCAGTACCTTTACCTGATCAATCTGTTTGCTATTCGCAGCAAATTACCCTTGAAACATTCCTTTTGTTCCAGAAAAAACGACTATCAAATGCAACACAGACTCCACCAGTGGAGGACAAAGTCTCACAGACAGACCAAGAAGATTTGCTGCTCAGAAACACCTGTTGCTTGAACCTCTCACCCATCCCACGTCAAAACACTCTTACTTAGCGCTACAGAGAAAAACACCTGATATCTTCTGAGGAAACTATAATTCAGAAATTTTAAAGGCAGCCCATCAGCAGCTTTAAAAGCTGTCTTACAAAGGTGATTTTTCAGAAAGGATTCCCCAGGAGTCTTCCTCCTTCCCTTACCTATTCATTTTACCTAAGAGGCTGACAGGTCCTGCCCAAAGCCACTCGGCTCACTCTCCATCTTACTGCAGGGTCATGCTGACATCCCTCTCTAAATTCACCTACCTGCTTAGGGATCACAGTGACCTGTCTGTAGACCACGTGTAACATGGGGAAGCAGCAACCAGGCCCCGTGAAGCTTGTATCTAGGACCCGTCAGCATGCAATTTCAGCACAACTAATACCACAGGAGCATGTAAGCTACAGACTCTCCCAGGTACTTAGAGTTGATTTTATTAGGGGCAAAATGGGCACTATCCATAAGCAGAGACAGAAAATACACACCTGACAGTTTGCCTGCTCCTCCCTCATCCAGCACTGGGTTGTACCTCTCTCTTCAACTGGGCTGCTGATTTTCCTGATTCTAAGAACTTAATAATCCTTAAAACTTTAACCTCTGTCAGGTTTGTTGTATTAGCCTATAAATACTGGCTTGAGCTTAGCCAAGGGCTTTCAACAACTTTATGATTGAAAATATCTAGTAAACAGACAACAGGACTGCAAAAGTTCTATTTTCTAGAGAAAACAAGCCAGAAACAACATGCAGACAACTGAGGACTGAGGAGCACCCCAGCACATGTGTTGGTCTGGCACACATGAGCACAAGCCAGCAGTGAAGCTCTCCACTGGCTCTATTCAGCAGAGCATGCTGCTTTCCAGTGTCACCCCGCGCTGTCCAAGGCTCTCCTCCTCTTCTACTTTAGCCGACAACTGAAGTCTTCAGAGGAGATGCTTCAACATTGGGGCGTTTGTTAAAATGTGTAATAAATGAGTCTCAATGTCCTACAAAGAGAGTGTGTATAGTGGGGTGTTGTATTAAGATAAATTCGTTGGCAACAGCTGCCAGATGAAAACACTGGAAAACACTTCAGTACTTACGAGGGCACAAGACAGGATGCATTCCTGCCTGGCAAGATACCATTAAAACATGTAAGCTTTGGTAGAGCTGAGTATACTTAGCCAACAGGGAAGATCAATGTGCCACTTTTCCTCAGCTCTCCTCTGCTCCACTCATGGTCTTCAAAAGAAACCTTTATGAGCTAAAATTTAAAAGTGTATTGCCCTCCCTCACCTTCTCTCATGCTATTTATTTCCTGACAGCTTGTTATTCAATAGGGAAATTCAATACGATACAAAAATACAATTAAACTCCTCTGAAGCATCACAGCATTGACACCTTCCTTCTCAAGTACACAATTTTTCCCAAGTTTAATTTACAGTACTAGAATTTTATAGAAGATATAAAACATACCAATTTAATTAAAATTTGAAGAATTTCTTCCAGAAAGAGCTCAGGAAAAGTTACGCATGCATCAGAATGGATGAAAAGCCTTGTTATGGTTGGGGCTTTTTTTTACTATCTTTCATATTTAGCTCTCAAAGACAAGTGTGATCTGAAGTCTCTATCAGTATAGGAGAACAATACCATAATTCAAGCTTCCAAATGCCATTCCTGCACATCTCTTCTCACTACAAAATGAGGAACCCTGGTCACAGGCAATGTTATAGCCATGTGTCACCTCAACTACTTTATGCAAAGCAAAGGTAAAGATATCCAGAAAGGATATCTATATCTCCAGCAAAGGAAAACATATCCTGAACTCATTTAAGATAAGAATCCTTTCCATCAAACTCAGACAACTTTGACTTTAACTGCTTTAAAAAATAAAATAATATTTTTTTAAAAAGTGGAAAAATAAAATAGTAAAGTAACAAACAACCCAAATTGACATTTATACCACCAGGCACCTACAGGCAACTGTGCTAGTATAAGACAGCTAGAGATTGGGTTATGAAATTGGTAGTCTTTGCTTTCTTTAATTCTGGTCCTTGTAAACCTTTTCTTAAAACATCTAAGAGTCAGGGATGAGACTTCATTATCTAGACAAACACATGAGAGTTTAATCATTTTTTGACATTATAATGTACTTTGCCCCCTTACAATGAAATCCACAAGAAAATTGTGGACTACGCAAAAAAAGGAAACTTTTCCCATTATGTGTGTGTTACTTTTCCATTTCACTGCTCTCACACATTGTTCAGGAATAGTATGAAAAAAGAAAATGATACACCACTCTACTGATGAACTTTCACGAATACTAAGTACCTGCAGAATTACTACTTAACTAGAGGAACTCCACGTTCTGTGGAGACTGTAGATTTTACTGCTGCCTTTCCTCATGACAACGCTCCTGAACTCATCTGCAAGGTGAGTTCCTTCCCGATTCAGGAGTTACAACGAACATATTCACCAGCCAGCCCGAGGATCCCTACATCTGGGCAACAAAACAGGCGTTCCTTAACCCCTCGGTTACTATCTTGCTTTCTGAAAAAGGGATCATTTAGGGAAAGAAGCCTCTGCTTTAAGCCCTTAGGCAAAGGGATCGCAAGGGTCTTAAAGGTAGGAGGGAAAAGAGGTCTGGTGGCGATCAGTAAGCAAATACCTGCACAATACAAAAACCGAGGAGCCGTTCCGGTCTCCTTTCCTAGCAAGTCTTTTAAAACGATTTCACCAAGAGGCGTGCTAGATCCACTTAGTTCCCGCTACCTGTGCCCGGCAGGAAAACCAGCGCCGGACGAAGGAAGCCGGGACGCACCGGCTTTTTGCAGCCCACGACAGCGGCACCGGAGCCGGACTCCTGGAGATCGCCGCCGCCCGCGGGGAGCTCCACTGCTCCGAGGGCGCGGGCAGAATCGAGCCCGGCCGGCACCGCCACCCCCCACCCCCGAGCAGCCACCCGGCGGGTGGGTCCATACTGACCGGCCGTGGGCACGTCGGGGACCAGCTTGAGCGGCCCGATCTGCCGCAGCTGAAACGCCGTCCGCACTTCGTGGCAGCTGGGGGA
>VZRU01007633.1:859553-872724 GCA_013398155.1 Pedionomus torquatus
TGACACCGCGCCGCCCCAGCCTCGGGCAGGACCGGTGGAGACGGCCACCTCCAGCCCCACCGCAGAGACTGCTGATGCGCTGCTGCCGCGCTGCCTCAGGAGAAGCTGAGCACAAGAGTTTTTAGAGAGCCGTATAGCCAGAGCATCGGCACAGTCTCTGGCAGGCCAGGGAGTCCCAGGGAGCAGGTCCGGGACAGCTCAAGTCCCCGAGGGTTCGAGAAGGGGGATCTCCACCTCGGGAGCCGGGCTGTCTCTCAGAGGAGAGACACAGTTGTATCGAGGAAAACGTACGGAGCGCGATCAGAGCAGCAGATACGAAAACTCTTTAAGCACAGCAGGTTGGGAAATCATGCATGGTTTTGCTTAGATTCTGAAATTCCTAGCAGATGACATGGAGTCCACAGAACAAGCTTCACAAGACAGTTGTTAGTTCCAGCCAACACTCACTGCAGAGACTAGGAAAAAAAATAACTTTGCACTAGGAAAACACATCTTGTGTACCAATTGCATATGTAAATTGTTGACTTGTACAAAAGCCAGCAGCAGTTACATCCTATATGCTTCTGGGGAACATAAATCCCTCCTGGGGCTGAGACCACCTTGAGAGCAGGCAGGGTCACCATTAGATCTGCTGCCATCTTTCCACTGCCTTAAGCACGCTTCAGTAGCAACTGCTTTAACACACACTTGGGCACAGAACTATGCTCAGCATCCACAAATACGTCCTATTTCACAAAAACACATCATTTCCAGAGAAGCCAAACCCAAGAAGTCTCCCCCACACAGTCCCATTCACACAGTACCTTTTGGGCATATGGAGCACACTAGGAGCGACAAGAATTACCATTGTTTGAGGCCATTATGTCTCATTTCTTTAAGGTTACTTGCAACCCTCAAGATGGTTCTAATATGCTCCTGGAGCAACAGGGGAGCCCACCTGCAGCTAATTTAACCATTTTGCATTCCCATAGGTAATAATGAGAGGCTGATCTCAGTGCTGTAGATAGTTGCCTGAGTTGTATTTTAATAGCTAGAAGTGCAAATCCTTTAAGCAATTTGCTTCTATTAACTTTGTTCCTATTGAGACAGCAAGAGATTAATTTAAAAAAAAAAAAAAAATTCAATTTGATTCAGAACATTTAACTTGTCAGCTAAAAAACAAACCAGAAGAACAAACCAGCCATATAATCAGGCTTCTACTTTCAAAAGCAGAGAAAAAGTCATCTTCAAAACCTCCTGCTCACCCAGGTCAGAGCTGTGTTTCTTTGCTCATCCTACAGCTCTCAAAGGTCACCACAAGATTCCCAGGACAGTGCACTCCAAAGGGCCGACTCCCAGAAAGTTCAGAGCCCACAGGCACGGATACAGGTTAACTTCATTTTCAGCTGGATATGGGTAATTCTGCCAGGAAGGTTTGTTACATATACACATGCGCTAACAGGATCAGACCTCCAGCTGAGGTGGCAACAGGTGGATTAAGAAGACTCAAGGGAATAAGCAGCATCAGCAAAAGAACGATCAGCATCATAAGCACCCTGTGTTGTCCAGCATGTGTTCTATGAAACCAAGGCAGAGGAACAAGTTGTCCCAGTTACATTTTGTGTAAACTCAGGCTCAGTCCTAAAAGACTTTATTCAGACAATACTCCCATTGACTTCAGTGGGAGTTCTACCAGAAAAGAAATGGCAGGATGATGGATCTGACGAATAATTTACTTGACAAATAACAGCATTATTTGGCATATATATTATTATACAAATAGCATCTAATCAGTCCTGTGCAAGGGTCTGAGGCATTTAATTCAGTGGGATTTTTTGCCATTGTTTTCAGTGGGTGGCAAATTCAAATCCCAAATGGCTAATCCTTTCCTAACATGACCGTTATTTTAGTGCCTCATCTTTAAGATGGGTGCTTTATTTCTCACCTGTCTTTTTCAGGCTATGTTAACTCACATTGCTTGGCTATATCTTTTAATTCGTCCTCATATTGTTAGTAGAGGACACTCCCCTACATTATCTCCAGTTCCGCTCCTCTCCTCAAAATCCTTCTGAGGAACCTGAATTATTCATGTACACAAATACAACAAAATACTCAGTATCAGTGAATTGGAACATCCATATATGTAATACTGGTTAATTCAATACATAAGGAAACATTTATGTTTCTAATGGCTTTGTAATAACTATATTGAGAAGCATGAATTAAAGATGGCCTGTTGTGTTTTTCAGGCTGGAGTCTGAATTACTTTTTTCCCTCTGCAAAAAATATGTAGACCCCACACACACTGGCTGCGTGCAGGGTTTTGTACTGATTACATGTCTCTTTTTTTTTGTCTTTTTTTTTTTTTTTTTAATGTAGTACAGATAAAAGAAGGGGAAAAGGAAAAGTTTGAGGCTAACTTAGGAAGTGGGCATTTCTTGATCACTGACATGTCTGAATACATTTAAATATGCCTTTTTAGTTAAAAGAAGTGTTCTAGAACATGCTGCTCGGAATCACGCATAAGATGGTCATTATCGCCTTCAGTAGTCACTCATACAGCCCACAGCTAAATGCTGGTGTCCCTTACAGCCCCACATCTCTGAGCTGACACATAACTATCACACCTCTTTCTTGACACTGCTTTGGTGACAAATTATAACCTTATGGCACCAATCAGCACACAAGATTGCTGCTTAAACCCACTGACAGAGTGTGAAGTGACAGGCACCTTAGGTGCAAAATGCTGATCAGACCTGGTGTCACATTTGGGCAGGACTGACTTCCTGGAGCACTGAACACAGTGGACCCCAAGTAATTAGACCCTATTTCTCCGAAACACATGCTCCACAGAGAGCAGGGAAGTCAGATTGACTTTAGCGGCAGTAGTGAGGTACTTAATGGCGAACACATGCCTAAGTGCTTTGCTGGAAGAAGGCTACAGATAAAAGAAGAGACATTTAACCAATTACTGTACATGACATTCTGCCACACTTCAGCAATTTGCTTGGAACAATCACAGTTTACCTTGTCAACAGGTGTCTTGTTGTTTTAACGAATGAATATTTATTACCCAGACATCACTGAGAACTGTATCAATGCTTCTTACAATGAAGAGCAATATAAATCTGCCCAAACAATCCGCTCAGTCTTAATCCTGCTAAAGTGACCACAATACTCAGCATGAGCTTTGGATATGTAAGAAAAGCTGGGATCAAGCCTAGAAACAGGGTTTTGTGTGCCTGTTGCCTCAGCCCTTCTCTTCTGAATATAGCTGGAGCTTTGCCAGAAATTTAAATGGAGACTGGACTAATTCCCTTATGTTTAAGATAAGCTCATCTCCAACACTGGACTTTCTACCAATGGGACTTAATGGGCATGAGGTCTGCTCTTGCCAATTCAGCTACCAGAATGAAACCTTACACTGTGTGTCTCAGCCGTTCCAGAAAAGCCAGCAATATAAAGATAAAATAAGGTTTTAAAGACTAAAGGTCTAACTTTCCAAGGTACATGTTTTACTGAAGCACCTGAGAACCTCAGCTGACAACTCAGAAGTAAAATTAAGGGACCTGTTTAAGTCACTGCAATGAGCGCAAATCAGTCTGATTTTCATTGAAAAAACAACTTAATTGGCTACGGAAAAAAAAAAAAAACTAAACCAAAACACACACACACAAAAAAAAACATAAAAACCCTCTACCCTGAAGAATCTGTAATTAAGTTTCTTTTTTTCAGGCTTTTATAATTTCCAGGTTTTTTTTTTTCTTTTAAGAAAGCTAAATCTGTTTTCAGAAAACTACTACATTTCAAGTCAGAACAACTTCGAAGCTGAGTAGGAAGTTTTAAATATAAATTCTGATAGTAAAATAAAGTCATGCATGAAATATTCACAGCTATGCCAAGACTTAAAAGACACTGCTATAAAATTATTTCTGGTAATTTTACTCAAAATTTTCTCATCCTGTTAAAGTGAAGAATACTATGAAAACGATAGAAACATTATCAGCATAAGCCTATTATTGTCATTTTTTGTTTGTTTTTGTTTAGAGGTGCCACTTCCTTCTCATTAACTCAAAGTACTGAGCATGAGGAGAATAAGTATGCTGCTGCCATACCATGAATTGTTTCCTGTACTGTATGTACTCCACCTGGAAAAAACACATGCAGCCCTTTTCGATGGTCAGAATGCAGTATTCTGTGCTGCCTCATTATTTCATGGGGTATTTTTTACTTTACCAGACAGACTTATTCCAATGCACAGTTTAAAAATACCTCTTGTACTTTTTTTTTCCCTGAGAAAAAAAAAAATCATGCCTGAAAGGCACAGCTGTTAACTATACCATAGCACTGATTTTTCAAAAAAAATTATGAGACCACCAGACAACAAAAGCTCTATGAAAGAAATATAATTGGTGCAACAACCCAGCAAGTCAAGACAGGCACTAGTTAAGGGAAAACATCCTATAGACAATGCTAAGAGACTTCTACTTTTTCACCATTTTCTATTGTTTCCTTTTAACAGTGTGAGAGCAGTTACTTTGGTTTAGACCAAAAATCCTTTAGCCTACTGACTTGTCTTCTCTGCCAGAGATGAGACCTGTTGTACTTATTTAGAGATGATACCATGTGCAACATATCGGAGTTCTCCCCCTCTAGATCAGTTTCAAATCACACCCTGGCCACCAGGGATTGCTATGTATTTTTTCTGACATCAGCTGAGAACATCAGTCTAATCCCCAAAAGAGCAGCTTTTTTTTTTTTTTTTTTTTTTTNAATAAGCATCTTAAAAAAATCTCACTGGAGATTTAAGGGAGGAAAAGGCATAGACTTTTCTTACTCAGAACTATAGCATCTCCCAGGGCTGATAAAAGGCAAAACACACAAGGAACATGATGTGAAGGTAGTGGCATGGTAACAGTTTTTCCATCTCAGCAATACCAAGTCGTTCTGTTTGAATTTTTCTTCCTAAAGCATCCTGGTCACTGAGCAGCTTAGAAAATGAATAGAACTCTTTGCCCTTATCTGCATGGCTCAGCATACAAATTAGTTTAACTGGGACAAGCAAAAAGGTTCTGAACTTACTCATGTGAGAAGCTGCCACATAGCCCAAGGGAAATCAAGTAGATTACTCAAGGAGTAAGGATTGTATAACATAAGCAGAAGTGTCTAGCTTTAGTTTCACATACTCCAAAAGACTAATAATGGAATGCCCCTTTCAGAAGTTCTTCCTCTCAACAACATGACAGTAATATCACAGTGAACACCAAGAATTCACAGCTGGTTTCACAAACACCAGCATCAAACACTCAGCATTAAGGATTATAGTATAAGGACATCCCATCTGTCTCTAAGGGAACAGTTCAGGTCCAAAAATAACACAACACACAGCAACAAGCCTGCAGTGAGTGTCCAAGAGGGCAGCTGCCCTAAGCTGTGTGCTGGTCTTAGCCTGCCTCAGCAGGAGCAGCTTGAGATTCTCTGCCTTGCTTTTCCCACAGGGTGCAGGCAGGCCCAGAGGGATAACCAGGTAGATACCTCAACTAGCAGGAACCTAATGACATTACAAAGATGACTGTCACTGCCATTCAGTTCTCAGTAAAGCACTTCTGATTACCACATTCTCTTAAAACACTGAACTTCATAAAAATACATTACAAAGAGAACATCTATAGATGGTAGGTTTTTGCTCTGGTCCAAAGGCTGGACTCTACAGCAAGCTGTGACAGGGCATACATGCTCAATCCAGCAGATGTAACATGAAGCAGCCACCCCCTGATCTCCTACAAAATTGTGCTTAGAGCTTCTACAGTGACAGATGTACTACATCACTTTTAAAGTGCCAGATTTAACCTTAAAATATGCATTAGAAGCTGTCTGTAACTTCTGATAGCCTTACAAGAAGTCCTGGCTGTTTTTTTCCCTGTCAGGTAAAAAAAATCATATGTTGGACTTGGTTAACAGAAATTGTAAATTAATTCAAAACATCTTCTAAAAATTCAATCTGTTCTTCTTGGAAAATTGTGCCCTTATTCAAGGGCTTATGGTACAGAACAAGTTCATCTTCCAAAAGCACTATTTCAGGAAAAAGTAAAAAGATAACATAATACTTATAATAGAAGTGTGAATAGCATCATTATAATACTTGTAATAGCTTTTTTCTGGCAGGACAAAATGGCCCAACTTTCATTTGTGTAGCTGGGCACTCAGAAAAGGTGATTTTTAACTATGTGTCAGAATTTGAAGTTAATTAAAACTAATTGCCCGCTGTACAGTAAGTGATGCCACGGCATTTTCAAATAGCTCTGTTTCCATGGGACAAATTACTTAATACTGGCGTCTCTCATTGACTAAATTCTGGGTTTGCCTTAATTGTATTGTTCAAGTTGTTTATCTCTCCTTTCTGCCTTGCAACTTTACACAAAAGGTCATAAATAGCAAAGTTCATAGCTAAGATTGACACTTTATCAACAAGAGAAAAAGCATCCTAGAATATAAACTAGTTTATCAAAATAAATGAACTCCTCTGACATGTCCTGATACTGTTCCCACTGGCCACCACTTTCTGTCCACAGAATACTTGTTTATGTGTTCAGCTTTGTAGCACAACTTTATAGCTCAGAAGGACTGTGCTTCTTAGCCAGTACAGCAACATTCGTTATCTTTACCACATGGGTGTGAAGTAAATCTGCTTAATGAGAACAAACATACAACCAGAAAACATTGCTGCTACTCCCACATATCACTAGCAAACCTGCAGACCTTTTCAACTTTTTGTGTCCAGAGTGCAAGTCTCTGTACTGGATCACATAAAATGGCAGTGCCTCCTCCCTTCAAGGGGAGGGCATGAAGGATGCAAACCCAGGGTTAAGTAAGAGCGAAGATACTCATGCAAAAGCTCCTGCAGCTGTCATTCAGATATGGAATTACATCTGGAAAAAGTACAGAAAAGAGTGGAGGACTCTGGATTTCCAGCACAACACAGGTTGAGTCTAATGAAAAAGTATGACACTTCCTGCAAATATGAGAAAAGCAGGCAGGTTGCCACCACGCTTATGTATGGTATAGAATTATAGAATAGTCAGGGCCTGAAGGGACCTCCAAAGGTCATCTAATCTAACCTAGTATAGCAGGTTCACATCACCTACTCACATTAGCTTATGCATTAGCACATGCACCTGCAATTCACCCAATGGCCCCCTCGCATCTGACACCTGCAAAGGGTGCTAGGACCAAATTTCTAGGGCTACTTGCAGCCTCGCAGCATCCCACCTGCAAACCCTGACACTGGTGGTAATACAGGCTCCCAAGGGAAGCCCTTTCTATAGCACAAGATTCACTCCTTTCCCTACAAATTAGTTGTAGGGGTTACATCAGGGGACCCAGCAACACACCTGTGCCTAGCTTACCAAGCAGGCAGCATCCCACCCTTGAGGGCAGAATGCCCATCAGCACATAGAGCATCATAAACACCAACCACCAGTAGGGAGTCCAAGTAGGTCCTGAAGATAACTGTTGTTGCTATAGAAAAGGTATTATAGGGGATTAGCTGCTCTGTAGTTACTTTTTCTAGCTTAAGAATACACTTTCAAATTTAACACATACAAACCTGCCTCATTCTCTGAAGTCAAATCCTGTCCAAATCCATGCTAAAAGGCTCACCGTCACAGACCAGGTTGTAGTCAAACAAGACAGGCAACTCACAGCTCTGCAGCCAGCCATCAGCTTGCCCAACGCTTTTTGGGTAAAAGCCTCTGCAAAGCTACTCAGCACAAGTCATCTAAGACTTGCATCAAGAGACCTGTTGGGTATACAAGCTGTTGTAGGGAAGGGCTGTGTTAAAAAGTGCTGGCATGGAGATGGATCATCATTTACCACTGAAATCTGCAGTGGAGAAAAGAACAAACTGACAGACATGAAAAAAAGCACTACATTTCACTAAGTCCATCTTCCAGATGTTAGATCCATACTCCTAGTTAGATCCATGTATTCCTAGTCCACTTCATAATAAAGGGCAGCAGCAGCTTGATAGCCTGGAGGCTGGAACAGCAAGAGCAGAACAGGCACAAGTCACTGATTAAATATGCCTGGGAAGTGGGCCTATATAGTTTGAAACATTTGTTTAAAGCATGCTATTCATAAAAAAATACATGTTGAAAAGAGCTTTTTCTAACTGGAATTCAGTGTTGTCAGTTTTAGACAAACACCCTTGCTAAAGATCTCAGTGCGGAAGAGCCTATGATAAACATTTCCAATAGGAGAATTCTGGAGAAGAAATCTGCACTTCAAAAAACCTCTGAAAAGCTTCCTGGATTCTGCGATGCTGAGGCAAGTCCACTGTGCTCGCTTTCCCTCTGGTTCAGCAATTGCCCAATGCATTCACTCCAAATGGCTTCATAAAGGTGTCCCTCAGACAAGAGCTGGAAATGGTGGAATTGAGGAGGTCTCTTGCATAACTTGCCAGCAGGATCTTTGACAGGTGAAATGCTTGACACCTTTGCAAACTGTGCAAGTGGGATACAGAATCAGAAAAATAAAAAGGAAGCACACTGGGCTATATTTTAGTGTATATCATATTAGATGTACTGCTGCATTTTTTTAACAATTATACTTAAAATTTGATTCCTTGGTTTAATATTGAAAGTCATCTTTTGCTGGTTTGTCTTGCACCATAAAGTGACTTGTAGATCTAATTAATGCAAGAAGAAACCCTCAAGCTGAAAAGTGGTTTTCAAAGTGAGAGAACTTGAAGGCTGTGTGTCAGTGCAAACTTCTCCCAGTTGGTTTTGTTCATGAATACTACAGCAATCACTGCAGCTCTTAAGTGACACAGGAATTTGAGTCCTTAGCTCCAGTCCTACTGTAGGACCAACTCTTATCAAAGTACACTGATTTCAGTAAGTTTTTTCTCCCTGCTTCAACAAGTATATGTTACCGGTTCTTACCAGATCATCATCAGTTTAAACCAGAATTTGTTTGGGGAGGCATCTCTGCATCTTCTTAGTGACATGAGTTTCATGGTGCTTCCACCTCTGCTTGGAGGTCAATGTGCTGCTAAGCCCTCCCTCAACATACCTCCCCCACAGTGCATACTGCTCTCCAGGACATTGAGCAGATCCTGGCTTCATCTGTTAGACACTTGATTTTTCTTGCACATGACCATAATGTCTCTTCTCCAATAGACTGCAGGAAAAAGCAGCCATGAGCAAGTAATGCTTAATGCTGACATTTGCTGGAATAATGTACTCTTGAGCCTCCGCATCTATGACGCCAGTAGAGGCTGCTGGCAACATGAGTTTATATGCATTTCTGCTAAATCAGAGCATCATCTACACAAATTGAGCCTTAGGAGACACCAGGAGATTTGTGATGGTCCCTGGAGGACTCTAGGTCTGTAGATAGCCAGATTCTTAACCATCTATTCTCACCAACTGCTGGGATTTCTTACAGATAATTTTTAGTGGCAAAACTGCAGATAAATCCCTGCAGTGTTTCACAAGGTAACAAGCAAGCTTTGTTTGCCTTTGAAATAAAAATTACTCAGTGGTGACAGCACTACCTATTCTACACAGTTCATTTTCTTTCTTCAAATCCAAGTCCAGGTCATGTTATAAGTTTGGGGTTTTCTGCCCTGCATAGCAAATTTGGTAAAATGTGGGCCCTAAGACATGATGCCTGTGCTCCTCAAGTTCTCCACAGAGCCGAAGAGTTGTATGAAACAGGATTGTCTTCCTAGTGGCAACTGTGTGCCTCATCCGAGACTCCTTAAAAACAGTGGAAAGCTCCCATGACCCCAGTGAGCTTTGGAACAGATCTGCTGTGGCTTGGTGCTCCTGTATGTGTCTCATATCTGACTGTACACGCTGTAACTCAAAGACAACACACACATTCTGCTCTGTTTTCAGACTGACCCTTGAAGTAAAAATCTACAGGCACCTTTGACCTCCAGGGCAGCAGTTCCACCTCACTGGGAAGACCTCTGTCTGAGGCTGGGGGCACTGGTGTTTTTTTGATAGGATTTATGCACTTCCACCAAATGTATTATCCACAGCTCTTCTCACTGACTGCAGTGGCACTGTTTGTGAAGTCAGCATACACAAATTTAGTCCTTGAAATTACGAGTATAAGAAATACGCCATCTATCCAAAATAAAGCTTTAAAAGTCATCAGTAAACCAGACACGAGGGCCTAGCATATACTCACAACCAGCATTTGCACTGAAAGATCTTGATACATAGTGAGCTTTCTTCATGAAGGAAAAGGTAGAGAGTGACATTTATTTATTTTTCAGCTCTGATATGCCACTTAAGCTGTAGCATGCTTCATTCGCTAAAATGGGACATAATGTCCTTCTATTGAGTTATACTTCAGTTTGTTATTAAATGAAAACTATTATTCCATTATAGCTGTAAGAAATGGAAATGCTGCATATGGCTGTGTGCAATCCATTAACAGGCTTATGGAGCTGAAGACCCTTCAGAGACCATTACAAATCCATCCGATCTCCCTCTCTGGCAGATTTTACACAGTGATATCTGCACTAGATGCACAAAGCATAAGACAGTATAGAATCACTGTTAATCAGGCTTTACACAGTTTGTGCCAACAAAGAATATTCTGAGCTGAAACTGATTCCTCTTGCATTGTTTTTAGATAAATACATGATGCATGGAGAAAAACCTAACTATTCTAGTCAAATTACATTATGTTAACAAGTCTTCATGGACAGCTGATTTGCAGCAACATCCACCTTAACTTGCCTCTTGCATCCTAATACAGCTCTGCTTTGGGAGGAGTAAAACCTGTACCTTGGGGATATTTTTTAAAAGGCACAAAGTGGGAATAAACAGGAGAGTTGTCTTAGTTGATTAAAGGCCCTTTGGAAGTCTTTCCAAGTACTCCTTCTGGTATATGATCTTTATGAAGCACACCATTTTTTGTGTGCAGAACCTTTAATATTGGAATTATTTACAATGATTCAGCATGATCGCTTGTTTTTGCAACATGCTTTAAAACAATGTGATCATCCAGCTATGAGTCTGCATGGACTGTGCCTAAGAAAGGTCATGTTTAGAGTGTGAAACTGATCTTTTCTAATTTCCTTGGTATCACCTACTGTGGGAGAGCAGCTTAGATTTGAAAGGACAGAAAGACAACGACTTAAAAAAGATACTAGTTAAAAGGTTTGGTCCAAGTTTCAACTAGGAATATTTTGCTACTCAAAATGAGTCTTCTATGGTTTTATTTTGCTAAGAGAATTTTCCAAGCTGTTTGATGGAATCAGTTCTCTCCTTTCTCAATTATCCATTCTCACCAATTCTCATAAAACTCAGAATATTTTATCTGTAAGTATTTATCAGAGAATGATAAACTTGACCCTGCAGGGACAGATTGACAGGACTCATGAACATGGGATACAGAAAATGGTTTGTCACCAAAAGAGCGAAAAACACTTCAATGAGTTGCAAGTAGCCAAACAGGTATGTAGCAGCACTCAGGTCAAGAAAAGCACAGAAGGGACATCCTTTCAAAGGTGGGTGAGATAGAGAAACCAAATCTAAGACACTGAAGATGGATAGCTGGCTCATTTTGACACTATTCAAGATATTGCCAAGTATCTAGTTTTTGATGTTCAGAGGCCCGTTCTTACTGCTGTGGTTTGGGCTGGGCTGGCCACTAAAAGAGAAAAATGCAGGAAACAGATATGAGGAAGAACCAAGTAAAAATTGTGAGGTGCTTGGAGAGAACAATAACATCTACAGTCCAGTATGTTAGTTCTGGTATGTTAGCTCTTTCATTGCCAGAGCTTTCAAATATGTCTTTACTTAAGAGAGACAAAATCCTATGTAGTTAATACATTTTCTGGCAATAGAGTGAAAGCTGATGTACTAAAAATGCATGACTCATGCAGGCTGTTACATTTCATTTCCTCCCGAGCAAAGACAACTGCTGTCGTCTTTGTTTTAAGGGTAACATTTTGGATAATCTACCTTTGACACTTACAGCCCTAAGCAAGCTGCGATTTCTCTCTGGGCCAGTTCCCAACCCCTGTTCTGTACTGAACACAAATGGGCAAAGCTGATGCCATTCCTCAAAAGCATGAGGTGGCTACACAACAGGTGTGGGCTGCCTTAGTAAGACAGTAATTCATTATCTAATTAGCTCATCTGAATCACTACCAAATGCACGCAGGGATCCACNAGTGGCACTGTTATTTCAAGTTACATTGCACTTTATCTCCAGGCATTTTCCTGTGAACTTCTTTCTTCATTCAGTAAAATCATACAGAAGGGTTGAGAGCAGATGTTACACAGAGGTGACAGAAGAGAGAAACCTGCCCAACTTGGCAATGTCTAAGAGCATCTGGTAGCAATAACACATCAGGGATTGCTATTTGACTCAAAGAGACTCTCTTCCTAAGGCAACAATCACCTACAGAAAATCTTTCCCACAACTAGCTATGAGAACTTGACAAATTCCTTTTCTTTCTACTTTTCCCTCTCTCTTCAATACCTTGTCAAGCTCATGGCTAAAAGGGATCCTCCTTTCTGTTCCTCATAAATGAAACACATCAGTAGGGCACTTTTTTTTTTTCCTCAGCACCAATGGTTTCAAAGGAAAACAGTGATAATAAATAGGAGAGATGAAAAATCAGAGCCTGGAAAACTATCTGGAAGGTGGGCTTGAGGGAAACATCTTCCTGGAAACAGGAATGGGAGATAATCCTCAATGCTAATTCATGTTCATGGCAGACACATTCCTTTCTAGGCACATTTACAGTCCTCCTGATATCTGATCAGCTCAAGCTCCCCAGCCCTCTCCTTAGGAACTCTTGAAAAATCTGAATGTAATTGTAATGCCCAGGCTAAAAATTCATTAAGCTGTAATCATACCCACTCCAAATTCTTTTAACAGAAGAATTTCTCTTAGTAGAAAATAGAACTCAACTCTATTGATACCTTAAGTTCATCATGAGAAAATATATATGAAAGTAGCACTTTTTCCTTATGTCAAGCTGCTTGCACCGAGTCNCAGGTGAGCTGTGACAACAAAACATCTTTTTGGCAAGCCTGTTAGGATCTCTCATAGCTCAGCACAGAAGACAGCCCCACCTCTAAAACATCCCATCTACCTTACAGAAATAAGCTCCAAACAGGAGACAGGAACATTCCCCCCCTGCCCCGCCCTCCCCGCC
>VZRU01007633.1:872752-921737 GCA_013398155.1 Pedionomus torquatus
AATAACACATCAGGGATTGCTATTTGACTCAAAGAGACTCTCTTCCTAAGGCAACAATCACCTACAGAAAATCTTTCCCACAACTAGCTATGAGAACTTGACAAATTCCTTTTCTTTCTACTTTTCCCTCTCTCTTCAATACCTTGTCAAGCTCATGGCTAAAAGGGATCCTCCTTTCTGTTCCTCATAAATGAAACACATCAGTAGGGCACTTTTTTTTTTTCCTCAGCACCAATGGTTTCAAAGGAAAACAGTGATAATAAATAGGAGAGATGAAAAATCAGAGCCTGGAAAACTATCTGGAAGGTGTGCTTGAGGGAAACATCTTCCTGGAAACAGGAATGGGAGATAATCCTCAATGCTAATTCATGTTCATGGCAGACACATTCCTTTCTAGGCACATTTACAGTCCTCCTGATATCTGATCAGCTCAAGCTCCCCAGCCCTCTCCTTAGGAACTCTTGAAAAATCTGAATGTAATTGTAATGCCCAGGCTAAAAATTCATTAAGCTGTAATCATACCCACTCCAAATTCTTTTAACAGAAGAATTTCTCTTAGTAGAAAATAGAACTCAACTCTATTGATACCTTAAGTTCATCATGAGAAAATATATATGAAAGTAGCACTTTTTCCTTATGTCAAGCTGCTTGCACCGAGTCATTCTTCCCAGTTTTATTTCCTTCCTGGAAAGACTTTCTTCTGCCAGTGCTTGTTTCATAACAAGAGAGATGACAAGTATACAGAAATTCACAATCAGGACTTCCACAGCTGTTCACTACAGCAGAGATATCATACAAATTACTCTCTCTTGTGTCCCTTGCTATACCATCATAAATCTGCATTCCTGTCTCTGCTGGCACAAGGACAGTGGAGTTTACTGAACCTTCCAGAGTCAAGGGAACCAGCTCTTATCCTTATTACTGTCTGACTGCAAGAAAAAACCCTAAAAACTGCTTTGGTAGAGCACAGAAGGTTTGGAGGACCTTGCACAGGGCCAGGCAACTATGGAATTGGAGTTAGCTGTCAGAAATTCACACACCAGGGCTGCTTCTGGTTTTCAGGTAGTTGCCCTCTTCAGAGGGAACCTGTCTCTGTTAGGAAGCACCCTGCAGAAAAAGGCACAGTCACTACTTTAGAATTCTAGCTGGAAAAGGGTAGGAATTCCACATGAAATGTAAGATTTCAGCAAGTTGGGGCAAAGCTCCAGGGGGAGGTAAAAGTTCAAATAGAAATATAGAACTTGCTATTAAAAGGCAAAGCCAGTTCAGAGAATTTCATATGCAGAAAAATTCAATCTGCCCAAGCCTTGGATCTTCTGAGGACCACAATCCTCTTTTATATATGGCAGCAACTGGAGAATGATGCATTTATCCCTTAACATTTCTTGACTCACCTAATTATTTGAATAAGATTTTATTTATTTTTTTTTTAGGAGTGTGTTTTCTCCATGCAGAAACTGGTCTGGCCTCAGCTATTAATCCACTTTACTGCCAGCTGGATAACAGTCTATATCAACAGGAGCAGAACTGGACTAGAGTCAAGGTTCTTGGTACTATAAACTTCACATCCTAAACATGGTATTTTACTGCTATTTAGTTGTTTAACAGGAAAATAGATTTAAATAGATTTTCCCCCTATTTAAAAAAAACATAAAATATACCAATATCTCTACTTGAACGCCATGCATGAATTCTCAAGCATCTCCCATTTAGATAACACCACTGATTTCCATATTTTTTTCTTTCTACCTCTCCTTTGTAGTTACAACAAAAAAACCCCTTTCCTTTCAAAAGGCAGACCTTCTCTCCAGATGACAAAAAACTGTACCTAATGAACTGAAAATGATATACAAGAAAAGCTACTTCCATTCAGAAGAGTTATTCCAACTGATTGATGAAAGGCATTCTGATATAGTCAAGTTTTGCATTAGAAATAGGACAGAATTTCTGCTAATAAATATATGGTTCTCAATTAATGGCTGTTAATTTCAGCAAGAAATTTGCTTAATAATGCTTTAGGCAAGCAGTATAGCTACATAATTTCCCCATTAGATCTAGTAAGTCCTTTTGGGGGCACCAAGATGACATAAAACACAATATACAAATAAATCAGCAAAATCAAAAATGACCAAGTACTTATTTTCATAATTTATCCAGGGACATTGAAGTTACTCATTAAAAGAGGGTCTGGTTGTAAAGAACAAATCCATATAGCAAATTAATATATTGATGATCAAAGGTGGAATATATATAGCAAGATTATAAATATGGATTTTATGCATCACTACATAGAATATGCAATGAAATCTCTGCTTCCCACAAATGTAACAAAGGAATAAACACGTTGCAGGAATGGATTTATTGCACAAAGTTCTGCATTTAAGAGGTCTCCAGAGCAGTATTATATGCCAGGTACACTCTGATTGATAGCAACTTCCAATATAGGCCCCTTTATCCCCAGACATATTTAGCTATCAAAGCTACAAACCATTTTTTTCCTGTTTGCCTTTTTATTCTGTCACTGACAGTTCAAACATTTCAAAATAGTCACTGAAAGTTTCCAAAAACCCTTTTTCATACTAAAAAAGGTTATACTGTCATAGATTTCAAAGACATCCTCGCTCATGAAGTGTACTCCGACGCCATCCAATAGTAATCCTACACAACAGGAGAAATCTAAACACTATCTTTTGAAAATTGGGTTGTCTGCAAGGAATAACAGAAAAGCGTCTGATGCTTTAAAAGTCATGAGAATTTCTTTACCAAGTCCCACAACTTCCAGATTGTCCCAGTTTCTTTAAAGTGGGGGCTACCACTTAACAGAAAGTTGCATAGCATTCATCTTTTCTTAAGGAAGAAGGGTATGTTCCCTTTTGACTCTGGCTGAACAATACCTGAGTTTCTGAAAGAACCCTGTTCACAGAGAACCATTAGGAAAAATGGATAGAAACAGGCAATGAGCACTGTGTCTCTGTTTTTAAAGAGAATATCTCTTTTGAAACTGATAACACACAGTAAGTCAATGTTATCTGGATAGGCTTTTAGTATGGGTTTTGTACTCTTTTTTTTTTTTCATGTGGTTGTCATTGATTTTTAGCAAAGCTTCAAATATATCTGTAATGCACCTTTAATGATAACATGGGCTCATTTATTAAAAGTTAAAATCTGTCAGACACCCACATACATGCTCATCAAGGACCCCATTATGGGCTTTGAAATTACCCTCCCTACTTGCAAGACTGTGCATAAATCCTCTCAGCTGCAGAACTGGAGCCTACAGTGTGGACAAATACACTGCATAGTGGCTTTCAGACATTGCACCAATTTATTCACAAGTCCAAAGCAAAATCTGCTCTAATTGCATTGAATCAGCCTCACTTCCTTTGAGGACACCAGTTTTATGTCAAACCCTGGTAACTGAACATCACTCGTTTGTTGTTTGCATTGAAATGAAGTGCTAACTAGTACATCTCCTGTTAAAGAAAGAGTGGCATTGAGTAATTCTAATCAGTCTCTTTATGAGAAAGTCTGTTTCCCTTCTGCCCACATTTGCTGTCTGCATGCTAATTCACTCTTATACATGCAATGCTATCACCACTTACCCAAATAAATCTGCATTTTTTAAGACCACACTAAGACAGGTGTAGTAAATGATTTCTCTGGATTACATTGTTCCTGAGATAGAGACAGACTTACATTCAAATACCATAATGAGTCAGTGTAAAACACATACTTGCCTTTTTAACTACACTGTGCTAATTTCATGGTGTTGGAGTAATTTTTATATATTGTCTCCTCTATCTTGTGCAATATGCCACCTTCCACTAAATTCACTAGAGAAAACCTACGGCCTACTGCCCTGCATTAAAGGCCTGCTAATTAATTACAGATATTCTTCCAGGACTGTGTTCTGGATCAATGGGGGAAGAAGTGTCCCATACTTTCCCTTTGTTTTTACATTTCCACACCACAGCTAATGGCTCTTGTATTGAAACCCTATGCTGAATGTAATGAGATGCAAGATTCTTCTGCATCCATGGTTACTATTTACTAACAAAACTGATGATGTCAGGAATTTAATTAGGTTGTTTCTAGCACAGAGATTTTAAACCATGAAATCATTATAGTGTCTAATCTTTTCTTTGTTTGGATTTTATAAAAAAGTAAACCCCAAACTAAACACCATTCCTCTCTTACAGAAAGCCAATCTTCTCAGGGTTTGCCAGGCATAACACACTAACAGGTTTAAGAGTAATTAACACAAGCCATTCCACACTGTTATTTTTTCAACCTGTACCACAGCAGCAATTGCCACTAGCACTGTTGTGCTTCAAGACTGTACCAGTGTTTTTATTACAAATCCTTACTTTCAAGATGTATAACTTAGCTGTAAAAATGAGCTTCAGGCTCAGATTTGGCATACACACTTCATTTGATTTTAACACCAGAATTGTTATAAGCCAGCATACAGTTGGAATATGTTGGAGTACCCTTTATCCCCACCACTACAGAACAATGTGGGTGCAGGAGCTGTGCCCTGTGTGTGTCTCTCTTGGCACAACCTGGTCCTTTGTCCATCTAATGACTGTCACTCCTGTCCTGTTCAAGTTGGCTGCTGCCCTAGTCACCTCTCACACATGGGAGATGCCACCTGACTCCCCCACTGCCAGGGGCTAAACAGCCTTTGGTGGGAGCAAAACTTTCTTGGCCTCAGAGAGGATTGAGTCCAGAGGTCAGTGTACAGAAGGACGCCCATCTCCCATACACTCCTGCCCTGGGCCAGCCCTTTCAAAGATCTAGCAGTTCTGTAGGGAGCCAAAAATGAATCCACCAAGCATCAGGTAGGCAGTTTCAGGAATCTGCTTCACCTGTGATTTGAGGAAGGTTTGCTTTCAGGCACAGTGAAAGAGAAACTGCAGTCACCCACATGCTTACTTCACAAATATATACATATGTATGTGTAAGTCCTTACAGCCCTCAAAGACCCCAAGGCCAGACTAAGCTCATCTTCAGTAGGAGGACCACCTTCTCATGGTGCTGCTGCACACCACATCTCCATGTTAAAGTAAGGATGGGAGCAGACAAAGCACCTCCCACACCTGGTCACTCCTGCCAGCTAGGCTCACAAACCTGGGTCCACACATTACTGCAAGCTAGGATCAGAGTGCTCTGTGCAGCAGAGATGCAGCCTATGTCCAGCCAGTGAACACCTACAGAATTCTCTCCAGAGACAGAAACTGTAGGATTACTAGCAAGCAAGAAAGTACAGGTAATTAATTAGATTGGTATGTCACATTCTCTGTACTAAAGGAAAGCAGAGAACGCAGGGCAGCACTGAACGTGGTCTTTTTACCTACTTTTATAGACTATCACCTGTAACCCAACAATCAGAAAACTCCCTTGAGCAAGATTTATATCAGAAAATATCTTCCAAGACCACTTTTTTGTTTTGTTTTTGCATCATATTGAGATAGTTTCCATTGTCTCCCCTAAAGGTAGGCTGGAAATGCTGCTCTTTACCATCAACATCATACTCATATCAAACTCAGGGCCACCTGTTAGGTCTCCTACTTACACTGATCACCAGCTGAATAGCTATCTATTCATTACCTCTGCATGAAAACTACTCTGCATAATAGAGTCATGGTCCCCCCAAGGAGGCTACTATAGTACAGACAAGTGACAAATGTGAGGATTACTGTAATGCCCTTGGGAGAATTAGAGCATGCCAGGAAAACTCAGTCCCGTTCATCTCTACAAAAAGGATAAAACCGTTCTTTATCACCATTACCACCAAAGCTTCTTAATGTATAAAGCCAGAGGTATTCTGTCAAAGCACAGTAGGATATCAGACAAACTAAAGAACTTCATTAAACCCAAATTTCCCGGAGTCATATTTCTGGAGTTTTGACAGCTTCCTCTTTGTCATCAAGAGTAGAAATTTCATAAAAGTGTGTGAAGTTTTAAGTGACAGGAATGTGATCACACTTAGGAGTAAAGAGAAAAAAAATAGAAATAAAAATCAAAGATCTAACTTCAAAGAAAAATAAGTTAGAAGTCTAACCCAAGTAAATCAACACATGGAATTGCTAGAGGCCCCAAAGAATAATTTTCCTGAGCATATCTTTCTGAATAGAAAGCTGTTGAAAGGTAGATTTGTAGATGACCATTGCAGTGGAGTTTTAAGATGGTAGTTTAGTTTTGTCATGTAAGATAAAAGCAACTTAGATTTATTGCTACTTTGTGTAGCAAGATTCTCATGAAGTCCAAGATAAACACTAAAGAAGATTACAGTGGAGTAAGAGGGTTGGTTTTTTTTTTTCTTTTGAATGATTAAACTTTTGCTGAGAAATGCTAACATAGATTGGTCAGTCTTTTGCTAATCTTCGCAAGTTGATTTAATTGCATAGGAAATCAGAACCTGAAGTTTCTCCAGTTTAAACACTTATTTTCTGTATAATTTCCGAAATACTTCAATCTTCAGTTAAAAACTTATCAGAAATTCTTTTCAAATTTTCTTTTTTTTAAACTTTGAACCTTGAAAATGAGAGCACACTTAAAGTCCATTATATTTCATTTTTTAATCAGAACAACACATTAGTAGAAATAAACTGAACCAAAGATGTGATGATCCCGCGTCCCAGAAAGACTGCATGCAGAACAGATGCCCCCAAATAACCTGAACCTGCATGTTAAGAATGCTTTGCAGCCAAGTTTGGACCAGACAATCTCCCCGGGTCCGTTCATCTAAATTGTTATGGAATCCAGCCCTCAGTTTTTCAGAGAGGTCTCTGTACAGTTCAATCTTTAGGCTTATGGTAGAGGCCAGTCCCTGACAAAATCATTCTATTGAATTTCTTAAGAGGCTTGTGTCAGTTCTCCTGTCCTGTTCTTTCCTATACAAGCCAGAAATAATAATTAAAGACATTTTTGGATAGGAGTATGGATAATTTTACATCATCCCCAGACAAGTTCAGTTCCACAAACTGCAGTTCATAGATGAAGGCTGCCTGCATATCTACACACATGCTAGAGGATTAAGATGCAAATGCAGCACTCATTTCCAGCAGTATTCCTCACAATCTTAGTCAGTTCCTGCCTTAGGACTGGCCTTTGTCCACCTTAGGCCTCAGTTGGAGAGAAAAGCTCACCTCTCATGAGAAAGGCAGCGGTTTTCTAGAAGGGTGTTAGCAGTAACGCTATTGCACTTAACCCTTTGCACTGTGCCTGCAACAATATTTTGTCATTTAAATTTTGCTTCTCCATTTTTCTAATGAAAGACTCCCAGAATGAATCATAGAATCTTAGAATGGTTAGAGTTGGAAGGGACCTTGAAGATCATCGAGTTCCAACCCCCTGCCATGGGCAGGGACACCTCCCCCTTGACCAGATTGCTCAAAGCCCCATCAAGCCTGGCCTTAAGTACTTCCAGGGATGGGGCATCCACAACTTGTCTGGGCAACCTGTTCCAGTGCCTCACAGAATGAATGGGACTCCTGCATATCCCCATTTGGGAATGGGGACCAAAGCCGGCTTCTAAGCCAACAGCTTTCTATATTCGAAGGATGAAGCTACCAAGGTGTTCTAGGTGTAGCTGGAAGAACTGGCAGGCAAAGGACTTTGTGACAATCACCTTTCCAGAAACATTTTAACAAAGAGATGCCTCATGGCTCATAAGTCACCTTAAAGCAGCAGGCAGAGAAGACAATGAAGATGAATTTATGAGAGGAACTCTACTACTTGAGTGACAAAAGTTATTATAACTGAGCATTTAAATACTTCAACCTTAAATTAAAAAGCATCCCCTTTATTTTGCTTCCAGGTTTACATAATCAGCTGCTTTCCCCTCTTTGATCACTTAACAACATGCATTTCTCCTACATAGACCTGTGCTATTGTTCCCATCAGACTCCAGAACACAACTGTGCACTGTTATTGCACAAAAATGCAGAAACAGCAAGTTCTGGCCTTTTGCCATTGCCATTTCACTTAATTTCATCTTAAGCACAAACTGTTCTTTACTTGGCAAAGAATAAGATGTGTGTATCTCAGTAGGAATGGCAAAAATATGAGCTGAAAGTCAAACAGGGGATAGTCTGCCCACCATGCTGTGTTTTTATGGGCTGAAAGTCACCCATGATCAACTGGACCTAAAACTCACCATGGAAAAAAACAAAATCCCATAGGAATCAAAGTAAAAACCCTTGGAGAAGTCTCCCCTCCCCAATGCATATAGACAATGAAGAATTCATAGGATTCTGGTCTTTGCCATTGGAGACTGATATTTTAAGCACTTGTTTTGTCCAAGGACAAAGAAGGCAGAACATAGGAGTTAGCAGAAGAGCAGGTACAGCTCTCCACAAACTTATGTTACTTAACTGCCTTCCACTGTAAAAATTAGGATGAACATATGACAAGCTATATGATGAAGGAATAGGGCTAGCAGAGAAAGATGACTTAAATCCATTGTGACTGGAAAGTCCTTCAAATGGCTGCAAAATTAATGTGCTCAAAAACACAGTGCAGGGTAAAGGCCTGAAGGCTAAAGGAAGGAATACAGTTTGGCCCATCAAGTAAGATTTTAAGACTCCTAGCTTTTCCTCATGTTGGGCCGTAGTAAAAAGTGGTAAGTATGAAAACACTGCAGATGCATAATAAATCAATCAAGTCTCATCAGTTTAAATATTTTCTCCACTAAAATGATGGCACAAGGGAAGGCAGATAATAGTGTCTGAAAGAAGACAGATCAGCAGCAAAGAATCAGTAGCATGAGACCAAAATAAATACATACATTCATCTAAGCAAGGAGTCTCTGGAGAGGCAGTATCAACATAGTCCAGCTATGGCTCAGAAGAGAGAAAACTTTTGTGTTATGATTTTAGACCATAGCCTTGCAATGCTCTGGGAAAAAGACACTTTCCCCACCCCACCCACCCCCAATTGCTACTTGGTAGAAAGTCCTCTAATTTATCAGTAGAAGTAAATCACAATTAGCAGTGTCACTGCCAATTATTTCAACTGAAGAATATCAAAATCTCAGCTGCCCAGACACTAAACTGAAGTATGAAAACTAATGCCTAGGTCTGAAATACATGAGAATTGCATTCAGGTTTGTGGCAAAGCTACACACTTGTGTGTCTATTTCATAGAGGTAAAAGAACAGACAAGGAGCAAAGAGTATCTGCAGTTATGACATAAAAGATTAAAATCTTTTAAGTTTAAAACTTCTAAATTGAATCTATAGAGACCTTAATGGGAATATTAGTTGTTATAGATAACCAGCTCTTTTTCTGCTTGTATCATCATAAGTCATCACTACCTTCAGTCTTTTGGGATTTCTTGTTTGTGAAATGAGGTTGACAGATAACCTTATCACTCTGCTCTTTTCTCAACAGTCTTTGCAGCACAAGCTCTATTCCTTGTCGTAATAGTACGCTACCCAACACAAAGGGGCTCTGAACTCATCTGAGATCATCAGTAACATCCACAAACAAGCAGCAGTAAGGCACCCCACACAGGCAGTCTCTCAAAAGTCTGTAGCTGTACAAGAAAGGCTAAAACAACCCTCCTCCCAAAATGCAGAGAATTGTTTAGTCACTCAAGTGGAACTATTTGCCAGAATGATGCATTCAAAGAATGCAAAGAAACAAACCAAAAGATGTTTTAGTATTTGTAATTGGATCTCATAATGAGGTATATCTAACACTGCACCCTAGGGAACTCTGTCTTCCTTTCATATTCTAAGCAAAAAATTCTGTATCAGCAGCCTGACTACAAACTTTCTTCTGGGGCTGAACTGCTCACATTTTATCAGTGTTGACCTGTACCTGGAAAAATGCACTCAACAGAGCCCACAGCATGTTTTACAATAATAGCACCTGCAAAGACAGTGACTCAGATCTACACATCTCTTATGTATACCTAACATTAAGCATGAAGGATGGATTGAAGTTCATCCTGCTTTTGAGTCCTGCTATAGACTGTCAGGCTGACCCAAAGATCTCTCTGAGTCTCTACAGCCATTTATAAAATAGGAATAAAAATACCTCCTTTTACAAGTCTCACTTCATCTATTCCATTTAGGACATACAGTTAAGTCAGACTCTTAACACGGAAGTATAGTATCTAGTATGAGAAAGATGCTTAGTCCTCATACTCAAATACAAATGAAAAGATGAAATACCACATTTCTTGAGACACTGAGCCACTTTCACAGATAATCTAAAGAGTTTCCAGAAACATCAGCCTATTTCTTTTCAAATTAATGCTTTATATTACAATACAGTAAAACAGATGAAAGAAGAAAAAAGTCCCTTTACCTAGAAAGGGGGCATTGGATTTCTATGAGGTTGTCTGAAAGAACTGATATAAACTCGAATTGCTTGTCCATGTGACCTCCATAAATATAGTACTTATTTCTTACCCCCTTGATTAAGAAAGGGGTCTTTCCATAGGTCTTAATTCTACTTACAGCTGCTTCCAAGGAGGACCTTGCAATGCCCAGAGCAACTGCTCTGGTGGTTTTCACATTCCCTGTGGGTGTGCAGCTCTTGGGAACAGACACAAATAGAGCAGAGATCATAGTGGGTTTCTCATTCCTACATCCTGTGACTGTGGAAAGATCAATATTCATAGCCTTTTTTGGACTATCTTAACTGTGGAATTTTTTTAAGACCAAAGCCTATGTATGTTTCCTCTCTCAAGAGCAGTTCCAGATCATACCTTGCACAGCCTATTTTCAGATTTTTTTTTTTTTTTAAAAAAAAGGAACAAAGTAAAGGAATTTTTTCATATTTCAAATGAAGTAAGAAACATTTTAGTGTGAAGTTTGTTTTGCCTTCGTTTCTTTTGTTTAGCCTCTTGACAAGGAACTCATGTCCAACAATAACATCTATCTTGTCCATTAATCTGCAAGTTCAGCAGGTGGTGAGTTACGAAAGAGATTCTGACTTTCAATTTAACTAGAGATGATTGTGGAAAACTAGAGAAGGTGACCACAGAACTGCCCAGTATGCAGTTGAGTCCAAATACATAGTGTTTCGTGAGACTCATTGGTCCCAGAAGAGATTCATTTCATGGGCAATAAGCTCTAATAGAAATATAGAAGTTGAGTTTAACATACAAAACCGTCTCAAGCAAAGGTGTTTCAAGGTCTTTCTCATTTTATACACCACATTCCTTTCTACTTCAGAATCCCAAAATGCAGATGGACTTACCCTGACCTGTAGCCCCAACAACTCTTGTCCTCAGGCATATAATTGAACTCTGAGCAAATAAAGATAGTCAGCGTTGTTCTGCTTCTAATAACCAAAGTGATGTAATTCCTATTGATTTTTTTTTTTTTTTTTTTTTTTAATTAAACAAGAGCAAACTTAAGCAAAAAAAATCACATTTCAAGGATCTGCAAGAGGCCAGATTCATCTACATCAGGGTCCTGGGCTTGACTCTTCCCTGCTGGAACTAAGGCAATTTCTAACTGAAAGCAGCAAGAGCTTCACATGCATCATCAACACAGATTAAACTGTCCCCAAAGACTTGCTGTAAGGAACAGTTTAAACAAATTGAAAGACACCATCACACAAATGCATCTTTTTTCATCAACTCTACAAGAAAAGGTCCAAAGTCTTCAGTATTTTTATTTTTTTCCAATTCAGGTTTTAAACAGCTGGCATTATGAGTCTGCTCTGTCAGGTGATGCAGCATTTATAGCATTTTGGTGGAATGCCACACACAGCAGTGAG
Organism: Pedionomus torquatus; assembly: GCA_013398155.1. Taxonomy (NCBI): domain Eukaryota; kingdom Metazoa; phylum Chordata; class Aves; order Charadriiformes; family Pedionomidae; genus Pedionomus; species Pedionomus torquatus. Next base: position 884,494 of record VZRU01007633.1, read on the forward strand.
AAGTTGTGTTGAAAACTGTAGCTCTTCTAAATGGCTCAGCACTCGGCATCCCTGGATTTTCATTTTAGTGCTTCTCTCACACAACTTCTTGTTATGGCAGAGACAGGACAAAGACAGCATATGATTATACCATGTATTTCTACAGATATGCACAAACCAGATGATCTGAGCTATCAGTTCACATCACCCTGCTGCACTCATTCTGAGAGCCTCTGAGTGTTACAACATCTGATGCACATTTAAGGGCTCACTAAGTTGTAGCACACCTCTGAAAACACAAGCAAATGCAATAGCTCTAGGATTCAGTGTGACTACGTGCCTTATGCCTGCTGCTGAGCAGCAACTCAAAGCTACAGAGGCAGGTTGAAGTTTCTGTAACTCTACCAGACTGGATGTGGCTTGGCAGTAGAAATACAGCAGAAGCGCTTGGCCCAAACAATTGGGTGCAGCTCAACCAAGACTCCGGTAAAAGCCCACATGACTACTGTCCTCTGAGCTCTTGGCATCATCATGGCTCATCTGAACAAGCTGGTTTTAAAACTGCTTTGGGAGCACATACTTGTGATGTAGCCACAACAGCAGGAGGTTTGTACTCAATGACACTGAGGACTTCTCATCTCAAAGAGCAGCAAGGGCATGGCTCAGTAACTGGGAGCTTCAGATTCCTGATTTATGCAAGCACACCAGGGGGAAATACTGATTCAGAGCCACTTTTGTGTTGAGACACAAAAGTGGTAGGTACAGTGCTTAGAGACATGGTTTAGTGATGGTTTTTATCAGTTAGGTTAATGGCTGGACTAGATGATCTTAAAGGTCCTTTCTATCTAGACAACTCTATGATTCTACTAACCTCTGATGAAATGCCTTCTGACTTTGATGGAAGCAGCTGGAGTAATTCAGGTGAACATCTACAAACTTCACCCACCCCAAATACCACCTGTAGCCATATGAATGGCCAAGGACTGATACTGATCAGTTAAATGTATTACAATGGAACCTCTTCTTGGCAGCCCTAATACTATTTATTTCTTTACCAAATAGCTAAAAAGCAGCTTTCTAAGGCTATTTGTAAAGTTCCCCAGTACTTCAGCTACAGGGTTATATGGCCTGCAACCCAGATGGGTTGCTGCTAGTCCCAGTGAAAGATACCAATAATTAGCTGCTGACAGCACAAACTGGCTTTAAATTGTACAATTTTGGAGGGTGGGGGAAACAACAAACGAATGTCATCTTCAGCAGACAAGATACAAAGGTAACAGATGCTGGTATGCCATGACCTCAGTCTCATCACTGTTCCTGTAGGAGTAATGTAAATAAAATTTAACAACCAAAGGAAAAAAAAAAAAAAAAGAAGATAGCTACCAGCTATGCTCTAGCAGTTCAACAGATGGTAAAAGTAAGGGTTAGCTCCTCAGCCAGAGCACAGTGGATCTGTACTGAGTGCCAGATGATCTTCAGGCACTAGAGTCCTCTCTACAGTATGGACACGACCCAGCTGAAAAACTGCAGTTCTGGAACTTTAGAGGAGAAAGCACCTTATTCCATCTCTTCCATAGGTGATGGACACCACCCACTCAGAAGGTATGAGAAGACAGAGTGCCTTAAGGACATTAAACAGACACTTAATACCTAGAGAGTGTACAGTTCTGTGATACAGAAACTGCCTCAAGCACTTCATCATTCACAAGAAAAGCCAACAGGAAAGGATCCTGTTCCTCCCTGTAAGAAGTCCATCTGGAGAGTCAGATACAAATACCATCTAATCCTCGTATTTCTGAAGTTCACAAAACAAAAACTAGAATTGGAAACAAACAAGCCACACAGCTGACCACTCAGATCACAACTGCAGCAATGAACAGCTAATCAAGAAACTAGACAGTGAGTAAGGTATCTGCACATGCTCTGTGCACACAGAAACCATGACAAAGTGATGGGATGAGCAACAGGGAAAAACTTCTTGGCACTGACATGACCCCAAGAATACCTGAGAGAAGTGCCTGAAGAATGAGAGAAGAGACTAAAAACTATCAGAGGTCTCAAATCAGGGGAAGGAGAAACAGGAGGCAGTAAAATACCAGTCAATTACCAAGAAGATTCTTGTCCTGCTTGTCTGCCAATCCTGGCTAATTTATGACTTCTGAGAAGCAAGGCTCATCTCTGCACACAAAGCACACTACTGAGCTGAAACTTTCAAATAGGGATTTTAAAAGTAGCCACGATCAGATCTGTAAGACTGAGTATGAACAGAAAAACAATGCACTCCAATTTGCCCTTTGTTGTGTACTCAGAAATTTGCCTTTTTTTTGTGACTAATCAGGCAGAATAAACATACTCTTGGAGCTAGATATCACAGCTAATGAGTCTTAGGCAGATTATCAGATGCAAGTTGTGCCAGCTGATACCAGGATGAGCTGATGGCACCCTGCACAGGGTTTTCTTTATTCACATTTGGCTTCTGTGACACATGCCTTTTACTGGGAAAGGAAGGAGCTGACGGGTTCTTTGCTCCGCAAAAATCCTCAGCAAGAGGAAAAAAAATAAGTCTTTTCTGGTGCTGAATCTACTCTACTCTTCGGCTTTCCCACTGACATGCAAATATCCAAAGTTACACACTGGATGAGGTCATGTCAGTGATCTCAATCTGAACGTTACCATATGGGTTAATAGTTTTGCTGGCTCCCACACTGAAAGTGGTTTAAATTTTCCAGAAGTTCAGTGGTCCAATTTAAGAAAACAAAACACTCCCAAAACTTTAGACCATCTTGGGTGCAATTCCAGTATCATCAATGGAGACACAAGATGGAAAAAATAAGCAATTTTTTTTCATATCTCAGACTAAATTAGGGTTACATGGGCCACAGAAAAGCTTTCTTTCAAGTCAAAAATGAAACTACACTTTTGACAAAGAACAAGTACATATAATTCAATTCAAACTAGGTTCAAATGCTTCAGTTTAACTTATATTTGTCAGCACAAATGATGTATGTATATTTCACATACATCAAGGACACAACGTTTATTGGCTATCAATAAGACTTTCAGAATCTCCTTCTTTCCCTTATCATGGTGAAACTCAGTTTGCCACAGATGTAATCGGAAGATAAGGCTTTCTGTATGCACATATTTATGTATATATACAGGTTTTTTTATATATAAAAACTGAAATCAATCTTCATGCATGTACACATGAAGGTAAATAGCTCACAGCAATGGACTCAGTGTATAAGTAGTAGTAATTGAGGTCTGGAATCCACATATATATTATATGCAAAGACTGAACAGAATACCAGATCAATCCGGAAGCTGATCTTCTAGGAACCAGAGGGATCAAGGCTGTATTTGCAAGTATATTTCAGGTACCAAAATGTACAGGTAAATGCTGAATGGATTTTACAAAAGTCACCTGAATGAGCTAAGATTTGCCTCACTGAAAAACAGCCTCCATTGTTAAATTTTGTATATCCCTGGTAGGAATTTATCCACACTTTGCTGCTCCTATAGCTTTATGAATCTGTTTCCTTATCTTCTCCCATTACATTTGTTGGCTCAAAGTCAGCAGCTGACTAATGGGACACGGGTTAGATAGTGGATGGGGACAATGCCTCATTGTGGTAGGGGCTGTTGCATAGTGAGTTCCAGCCTCTCACAAACAATGCAAATCAGAGTAAAACACCACTCAATCTAAAAAGGGAGATCAACTTGTCAATAGATAAGGAAAGTGATTATTTGAAGAGAAACCAATGCATTAGTACAGGCTAAACCTAATGAACAAGTGGTTAGAAATGCCCTCAGCACAGGACAGTGGAGCAGATAACCATTTCATCACAGAAAAAGGAAAGAAATAAAATTGGTAAAGCTAACATTGTAACATGTGGCTTCTTTGCATATTAATACCATGGACCACAAAAGCAGCTATACACATCCTGCCTACTCAATCCTCATTGTACAACTGATACCAAAGTATATTTATCACTGATTCTCATCTATTTGCTATGATAATGATTTTCCCCCAATACTCATTTAATGACATTCCCCTATAATATCCTGACATGGCAGAGATGACTCAGGCTTCTGGGTTGCTCATCTTATCTAAAGAAAGCTTCAATTTTTCATCATACACTAAGATTTTAGGTTGAGGTATCAGCAAGATGACAGACTTGACCCAGATATCACACTGGACCATCTACAGGCATCTAGTTCCTCTGTTAAGAATCAAGATTCATCCTACAGCAAACACGAGGAATCAGAACCCAGCTTTACCTTAAAAATTAAGTTTTCAGATCTCAGCATAAGTGACCAAATGTGACAGAGGCCTGCAAGGATGGGTCACAAATAACTAGAAGACTAAACAATCACACTTAAGGCTTCTGAGCATTTATGGTTTGGTTTTTTTTTAGCTTCTATATCTTGCATATACTTCATTACTAAAAGAATTAAAAATATCTTAAAAGAGGAAAACCACAAAATAAATACCTCTGCAGATGAAGCAACAGTTATAAGCTACACAGAAGTTCCTGGCAATAAAGCAACAGAAGCCTAGCTCATTGCATGCTTTTCATCAGATGCTTAGATAGGAACCAAACTATGCAACTCCATAGGTGGGTAACCAGGTACTCAACCCTCTTGACCTTTACTTAAGTTCAGGCACTGCCCCTCTGCCCACAGCCAACAATAGAAAGAAAATATTCAGTTACTATTAACTGGGAAAGGGGGCAGTTGTTCCCCCTGATTTGGGTCTTATTGTAACAGTCATTAAGTGGGATGGACTGGAAAGTTCATGGAACACCCAACAGAACTCTAATTTTCTTTCTAAATTAAGTTTGAACTTGTCTTGTGATGGCTCTTTGGCACCTTTGGGAAATAAGGCAACCATCTCAGCCCAGCTCTTAATGAGAAAGTTTCTATGCCACCAACACCTTTAGAACTGATGCTTGCAGGCATTAATTTTGTCATCTCAGTCAGGTCAGGAGTTGACACCAAAGCTGATCCCTTCAGCTCTAAGATGAAGCAAGAGGAGCTCAATCTCTGTGAAGCTCCACAATGACTGTCTAACCTTGAGTGATGTAAATTAACAATAAAGTTATAGGAAAGAAGTCACCAGTATAGCAGTTTAACCTTTAGTATTTACCAAAAAAGACAGAACAACAACAATGTAGGAAATCTGACACAAGAGAGGTATCTGGGGATGCCTTTCAGAGTCGAGACCTCTTAGCATCATAGAGTTTGGAGCAGCCCAGGAAAGAGCAGGTAAAGCCCAGGTAAAGCAGTGCAGGAGCCTTGGGTTTTACAGAGCAAGTTCTAAGGTTTGACATACTATGTAATCAAAACTATCTGAACAGCCACTGATAATTTGACTGAGTTGATTAATGAAAACATAAAAGATGATACAAAGTGATGGAGAAGATTAACAGTGAGTTAATCCCACAACTCACTATTGCCTGTAACAATTGGCTACTTGTTATTAAAAAGAAATACCATGAGGAGCTCTTGCATGTGACTTTGAACTAAGCAACAGGAAGCAACCCTCACTGAAGGTGATGAAGATGTTGGAGGGTAATATACATCACTCATTTGTGTTATCACCATGGATCTAGAGGAAGCAAACACTAAAAAATAAAGTCTCCTTAGAGTTTAACTAGGATTTTATTGTCTGGTAACTTTCATATTTAAAGGAAACGCAGCTGTTAAACTTAGAACTAAAACAGAAGGAAAAAATCATGGGGAACTCAATTTTGCCTGTAAGTTTTGCTCAATAAACAGATTGCTCAGCTGGTTGCTTTAAATGGGCTGGTAAAAGGTTTACTTGCCAACTTCTCATATGATGTTATATGCGGAAGAATCTTGTTTTATAAGCAGAATTTGTTGCTTTTTGGAGCATTCAGATAAAGCCTAGCAATAACCAGAACACAGAACATACACATTGAACAGCCGTTCAGCTTACAGCAGAGTATTTTATCTCCCTCATACTGATAAAAAGTATTCACCTTACAGAGATTGCAAAAAGGTTGATACTTACATTGAAAGGCCTGCTCCAAACAAACTAATTCTGAGGAAAAATCCAGAGCTATATAGGTTTATACCTAGTTTTTCAGGTCTATGAATCATCCAATTAAATTACAACTTCCTCATCTCTTTGACAACAAAGTACATTTCTAGTCACAACTCCCCTTCCAAGTTTCACCAGAGCATTTTCCTAAGTGTGTGGAAGAGCAACACGGGGATTGCCTGGTGTAAGCCTAGTGTAGCACAGGACTTTCCCTTCCAAGGGGTTTGACCAAAGTTATGACTCCTGGATCACCATGAGGTCAAAGGAGAGATCTGGCAGCAGGGCACTGGGCATGCCACAAAGAACTACACCATCACTGCTGATGGTAAGAACATGGGCCTATGGAAGGGGGAAGTACTCAGTCTTTAAGGTCCCTTCCAATTCTTAACCATTCTATGGTTCTTTGCATTCAGCTTTCACTGCATTCCAGATCCTCTGGTATTTCTAAGTTATTCTATGTCTGGTAATAAGTTACTCCCCCTAACTTTATCACTCATGTTCAGAAACAGGTTTTATATTTCCTGTGTTATGCTTTGCAGGGTCCTTTCTACTTTGATTTGCCTTAAAGCAAGTGTAGCCATGTGTTTGCTTACTGGAACCACAAGGAAACTTTTTTAAAGTATTGAAAATATCCTTGGTGATGTTGTCTTGCCTTCCTAAGAAAAACAGTATCCTGATGGGTTTCTAAAGCAAGTGCAGCTGGACTAACTCTGGGTGGGAATTTTCCTCAGGCAAGTCTGGCTTCACTTTTTAAAATTTGTGCTAGATGCCTCAGAAAGCGCTTCCAATTTCGAGGAGTAAGAAGAAAAAAGCAAAGAGGCAAGAATGTAAGCCTACAGAGAGGACAGAGAAGACAATTTCCTAAGACCATTTTGTCCTACTTACTGCATAAGTAATTGGCAATAAAAACTTCAGAAAGTTTAGTCTGCACACAACACTAATTAAAAGATACTCTGATAAGACTTGAGTGCAAAAAGTGTTTACTTTGGCTATCATTATTTCTGGAAACCCTGTGTAGTCCAATGTCTGATATCCTCCCCTTTTCATCCCATTGGCTGACAGCAAGAAGCATACAATAGAACAAATTACTGCAAGATTTATAAGTAATAGATACCAGATCGGAGCTTCCTTATTTTTTTAGATTATTTTTCCGTATCTTAGCTCTTGTTACTAACTCTATATGTGACTTTACAAAAGGGAGTTGGGAGTATTCTCAGTGTTCACTTAGTGCGGTATTGCACATTACACACATGGAAGCTAAGACATTCAAAGCTGTGAAGATCTAGGCACTTTAGTCTCACTGGCCACCATTAAGGGATGCTCTGGTACTAGAAAAAGATGAAGCAGAAATACTAAGAACAGAAGCATCAAGCCTAACACATCCGCAAACCTCTTCCACCTATTTCAAATTTTCCTAAAAAGGTGAAAGAATGTATACCTAAAAGCAGGAGAACTACAGAGCTTTTTTCCCCGCTCAAAACCATGCTCAGCAGGAAGCTTCATAGAAGGACCTTAGCCTCCATCCGGTGTAAACCAGACAAATCATTGTCACATTTTTAAACCATTAATTCTTGGCCAGTAACCTGCCCATATCACAATGGAACAATGTAGCTTTTTTATTTTTGTCAGCGGGATAGTTTTATTGCCTTTGAAATTGCATTTTGAAAACTACAGATGACATTTATTGCAATTGATAAGGAAGTGGTGGTCCAACATGTGAATCATTCCTTACAATGAATCAGGGAAAAGTTTACAGGAACAGAAGCTAAGATGCTAGTGGAGTTAAAGGAAAGGAAAAAAAAAAAAAAAAAAGAAGTCCCTCCCTGTCATTCATTACATTTATTCTTATCTCTAGCTAAAGGCCCAGAGAGAACTTCTCTCAGGAGACTCATTTTAAGATGTCCCTAAGAGATGAGTACTCAAAATCTGGCTCCAGTATTGCTACTTCAGAGAGAAAGGAACATCTAACAACTCTGACTCTTGTTATTACACATGGATGTCCTTGCTCAATTTCAGAGAGCTGATGTGCAAAACAAGGTTATTTTGCTTCCTGCATCCTACCTTTTGCATAAGCTACCTAAAATAAGGTCTTCATTGAGCAGACCTTCTGTTACAGTCCTAATTACAGCACAGCAGATCTGTCTCATGAACAGCCTTGATATATAAACTGCCATACAGAGAGCTGCCACTAAGCAAACCTGAATCTTTTCATCTCTTGACCCAAGTACTCAAAAACTGTCATTTTACTGTCACATTCAATAGATCTCTTTTGCATTTAATTCACTGCATAACTATAGGTTTCTGTATAGCCTGAATCTCAGAGGATTGAAATAACTTTTTAGCCTGCAGTCTATATATAGCACTATAAGGTAATGCGATTTTAAGCCTTTATTTCTGTACATGAGCAGGTATCAGAATTTTTCTCCATGTCAAGTATTTTCTGCCAGGTTAAGCTAGGTGTCCATGAATAATTTTCCATGGTTACTATATTAAAAAGAAGCAACTGGTAAGATGCTCATGTTTTAGCCAGCATCATTTGCCAACCATTTTATGAGTACTATAAACATGAAGTATCTTCACCTTCATTTTAAAGAATAACACAACACATTATTTACCTCAGGTTTACGGAATTCAGAGATCAGAGCAGATCTAGGTATTTCAGTGGCCTCAAATTAACTTTCTGGGATACTGCTACTCTTTATTGCATACTAAAGGACAGGCTGGAATAAGCTTTAGAATTAGTTGCCTTCTGATTTTACCAGTGCCAGTTCATCATGACTGTGCCCTACTACAAAAGGGTAATCTGTAAAGCAAAGCACCTCACCTTTATGCTTTTTACATATATTATATAAAAACCTCTACCCAAGCAACTTCCAAAGGATGAACACCTGTTGAAGACACGGGATTTGTGCTGTTCAGGATCTGATCCATTCAAACTGGACACTTCAGTGACTGCAGTCAAAACCACAAATGGTACACAATTTATAGAGGGGAAATAGATCAAATCTGAAAATTAATCACTTGCTAACTCAAGCTGAATATAGCATCTAGGAATAATCTGCACTTGGTTGACTTCCATATTGCACATTACCATGTTATAGCAGCGTTTCTATCCCAACACTCTTATGTCCATCAAGCTGGGCCATTGTTCAGTGTAAAAGGCAACCCAGTGGGAAACACATCCATTTGTTGCAGCTGCACCTGAAAGCATTGGTTCTCTCCTCTAAGGACATATCACATACCCAAAACATGTGTCTGGTCTTATAATATGCCTTACAAAACACCTTCTTAACCAAGCTAGCTAAAGCACCAGAATTTTATGGCTATAAAACCTAAACTTAGATGACAGTGTCTACATACTGTGAACCACAGCAGGCAGCTACTTGGCATGTTTGGTCAGCAAGTTTTTCTTGGAGTCACTAGCACCACCTTTATTCATACCTTGCCCTTCACTCACCTCAGAGGAAAAAAAAATAATCTCCCTTTGTAGTGTAGGACATTCACCCTGTTATTACAAAATTGCCTCTAAAAGATGAGCTATGCACTACTTCCCTGAGAAGCCACCTTTAAAAAATAACCAGATAATACACATCTGACTCTCCGCATGCACACAAGAACAGCCCAGATTTCCAGCACAAATGTGTCCACTTTCCTCTCATTTAGAAGTTACCAGAAGAACTGTAGATAAATGTGTTTGTGCTTGTGGAGGAGGGTTAAAATGGGTTTCTTCAGAAAGTCTACATGATAAGCCATTTTACACCTAATTAGAGTCAGAGGGAATCTTCAGAAAACACCTAGAGCTTAAATGTTGTACAAGCACAACATTCCATTTATCAATATTTTAAAGGGGAAATTAGATTATTACAAAGAATAATATTATACTTCTGAGTTATCAGGGTAACTCAAACAGCTACTCCAAACATGTCAAGTAATGCATTTCAAGAAGCTAGTAGGTGCTGTGCTATGACACAAAAGTACACTGGATACTGGTATACAAGTGGCATACATTTATCCATACCATACATCCATATTTTGCCACATACTACGTCCTGAGACACACTATTAAGAACCACAGGTTGAATTCTTCCTTCATATACACTGGCATGACTGTACTGGCTTCAGCGGGACTGAACTGGCACAGCAGAAAATCTGTTCTTCTCTGTGGTCTTTTCCTCAGAAACACAGCAATCAAGCTTCCTGTTGGAGCAACTAACTGCAAAAAACCCACAGACCTTGGGGTTTATCTGGAGCCATCAATATGTATTTCTGGAGAAACACTGAAGAATGTTCAGGTTTTTTAGTCTTACATGCTTCCAGCAATTTAACAATTGGAAAGAATGCATTTCTAAGCAAGCATGGTATAAACATTATTTTCTGCAGCCATCTATCTTTTTTTTATGTAACCACACATATATAAGTATGACTCATGCCCATGACAGGAGTCTGGAATTCCCATGCCTCATGTTGTAAGCCAAGACAGCACATTATCCAGTTTCTACAGTCTCCTTCTGTTTTCAATCTAGAATTTCCTCTCACCCAAACCACCTTCTATACAGTATTTTACATTCCAGGAATTTTAGAGAGCCTTGTTCTCTTCTGCTTTTTATACAGAGGAGAAATTGGGGGCTGCCCAAATGATATGGATTAATGGCCATACTTCAAGACAAACCAAAACTACAATATCACCCCAACTTGTTTGTTAAGCACCACAGTTTAGAGGTATTATTTACATATATATATATAAATAATCCAGCAGTTCTACTAATATCTTGATGTTTACTATTCCTGGTCATCAAGGCTGCAGTAAACTCTGTGCTTGCTCATTCCTTGTGCAAAGAATTCTGCAAAGAACAGAACACATCAAGTATTAACAATATCCTCTAAAAATCTCTGCACATCTCAGGTATTTCACATGTCTTTTGTTTCAGTGGGCTGATATTCAAAGAGTTACAAACAGCATTGGCCAATTCTGTACTTCAACTGGAAACATAATTAACATAATTGGCTGTTAATCTACATATAACAGGGACCTGGGACACATTCTCATTAGGCATGCAACTTCTGACCTCAGAGGATCTGTGCTAGTTTACACTAGGACTAAAAACAACCTGTAACACCTGGTGCTTTTGTTACAGCACTTACTGCTCTTCTTCCCTTGGAGTGAAAAAGAAAGCTGGAGATGAATTACAGACAAAAATCTTCCAAGCCACATTCAATTTGGTTTCTTTATCATCACTTAGTCCAGATATCATGAAATGTTCAACTGTGCAAAGGCACAGACTCAGATATCATATATTAGTGCTATCTATTCTTCTGTGCCTTTGGGAAGGGGGAGGGCAGCTCTCTTCTCCCAAGCTGTGTATTTTTAACATCTGCTATTTTAATGCAATTTTAAGAGATTATTTCTGAGCTTTGGAGCAAAGAGCTCATTGGCTGGTAGAGTCCCATAGAGCCTAAATTAGGTGTTTCAGGTCACAGAAATCTCTTATTTCAGCCTTCTTTTTAGAGACACACAATACTTGGGGAGAAAAATCTGCTTGTTTGCATTTAGCAACATGCAGTATAGGAGAATGGGGATTTATTTAAAGCTATATTTTAAAAAGAAGTCATGACTGTTTAAAGATTTTGAACACCAAACTCAGTGTGCTTTTAACCCCCTTTCCTGGCAGTGTGGAGAGGAATCTCTGCCAAATCACACAGAATGGAGCAGGTTGGAAGGGACCTTCAGAGATCACATAATCCAACCTCCCTGCCAAAGCAGGTCCACCTAGAGCAGGCTGGTCAGGAACACATCCAGGTGGGTTTTGAAAGTCTCCAGAGAAGATTCCACAGCCTCTCTGGGCAGCCTGTTCCAGTGCTCTGCCACCGTCAATGTAAAAAAGTTTTTCCTCATGTCAAAATGAAATTTCCTGTGTTCCCGTCTGTGCCTGTGGCTCCTTGTCCTGTTGCTGGCCACTACCGAAAAGAGTCTGGTCCCATCATCCCAAATACAGTGCAAGTCTTCCTGGGAACATTCACCTGTGTCCCAAGGCACACTGCACAGGGGCAGTGAGAGGGAAGGAAAACCCGTCTGAAGATTACACACTCTCTTTTGGGCTTTTGCATTGGGGAAGACCTGTCAGAACTGTATCTACACAAAGGAGAAGACTGCTGAGACGCTGCTATACACACCCCGCTGGTGCTCGGCTCACCACCTAGCCAAGTGGATCTTTACATGCATGGGGATTTCCCGTCTAACTGCCCCTATAGCCAGGGACACAGAACTGGAGAAGTTTAGCTAAAATAGCCCCATCTCGTGCCTCCTGTTAGTATTACACAGGACTATTCAGTGCTTTGTTTTTATTTTAGCTCTTTGGAACTAAACATTATCTTGTGTGACTCCAAGAAGATTCCCTTACACTTTTCATCCTAGAGTAAATATGTGTTTAGCATACGGCTAACAGACTAAAGAGAGAAAAAGTGTTAACAGGAGACCACCACAGAAGCGATTCCCACAAAGTTGCAGAGTCCCTGCAGAGCTCAGGGCTGCTGCTCACAGCCAGAGCTGCCCTCTGCATGCCTTTCCCTATCTGTGTTTGGAGAATGTGCTCCCCAGCCATTGCGGGTAAATATCTTCCAGGGAAAGTACCGGATCCCTGCAGACAAGATCAGGTCTCAATAAATTCCTAGTACACAACTCTCTACAAAATAGGGTGGGAAAACAAACAACTCCAACGCAGAGAAACATCCCCTTAATATAAGGAGCTCACTGAAGCAGTACTCACCGCACCACAACCCTTTCCAAATCAGCATGCTCCACTCCATTCGGAACTGGTCAGAGACCTCACACTGCAGCAAGGCCCCTTTAGAACAGAAGACTGTCCAGATGCTTGACTGCATTTGCCTTTTGTCCTGGAGACATGGACTTAATCATGAAACTCTGACACAACTCAGTCAGCACTTTTGATCTCATGGTTTGTTTGTACACTTAATACAGGAAGGCTGTATCTGATTTTGGAGGTTCCCACTAACAATCAGTGCAAAATGATGAGGTATTGATGCTATCTGAATTCTTTCCTTATTACATCAAATTTAGGAAACCATGCAATGGCAATTTGCACTTGTGACATAATGAGTGTCAATTGCTACAAAGGAAGCATAGACAATCTGAGAACTAAGGGATGTAAGGATTAAAGTGATTGTCTCAAAGACACCCACTTTTATCTTAACTAGGAGTCTTGCTATTAAACTCCACAAGCAAGCACAACTTTGAAAAACCCAGTTGGTAGCAGTGCCTGATCTCCCACATGTTTTTCAGTGCCAGGAAGCATTAAGAGAATCTGGTCCTCTTTAGGAAAGCCATAGGGTTGTTTGTCCCTTTCAGTTATTGTCATCTCATCCCCCACCCCATCCTCTGCCCCATACAGCACCAAGGAAAGCTGGAGATGCAGCTTCCCCAGTGCACTATTCTTCATCCTCAACTCATCTCTGCTCTTCTCAAATCCCCCCCCATGCTTTCTGCATCTCAAATTTCCTCTCCAATTTTTCTTTTCATAATAAATACCCCCTGACTATCTCAGAAGCACCTCTTTAGGCCCCCTAAATTCCCTCCATCCCATGGCTGCTGTGGCAATATCCCAACCCATGTGTGGATGGGCCAGATGCTTTATCTCTGCTGTACAAACAACATCACCCCTTCAGGCTAGACTTGGCTCACAGCGCAAGAGGATAAAAGAGCTTGTTTTGTCTGTGCGGCATCTTACACAGCAGCACAAGGCTCAGGATGGGCAGAAACCCCACACATCTCCCCAGAAGCTGAGAGCCATCTGCAGCCTGCACTGTGTCCTCACCTGCTTGCTAATGGCCTCCACAGGAGCTCATTTAAAGCTTGCTTAGTTAAGTATAAATTGTTTAGTCTTTGCAGTGTAGACACGCCTAATCCACAGCAGCATGAGATTAGATCAAACACTTGTTATTGTTTTGCTACAGGAAGCAGTCTGTTTTTAAAAGGGTGGGGTAGAAGGTTGGAAACCTGTGTCATTTCCAAGTAAGTTGCAGTAACTGACCTCAACTAGATAAAGTTTCCTTAATTTCCTCCCCCCATCACCTAATTTCTGTTTTGTTGTCTATTTTATTCTCTTGTTACAACTATTCTTGAGACTAAAAGCTCTGCAGAGATCATTGCTTTCAATAGATTTATACAGCACCAAGAACAAGAGAGCACTAAACAGATGGGTCTTTAGCACTATGAAAATATAAATGCATAATCATATGCTGCATCTCTAATCTACAGGGATCAAATCTGGTATAGCATGCATCTAGGGCACGACTGTTCTTTCATTCTGCTGCACACCAAGGCAGTGCACACCATGGCCCAAAGGTAAGCTTTTAGGCTTTGAAATTACATACTTAAAAACTGTACACCTTCTGACTTTTTGATGCATGGTCCAGGTTGGCTCTGACTTACTGAAATGCTGTATCCACAGAATGCTGAACAGTAACTAGAGCATATACTGGTCAAGACCAGATACAGACAGTAAAGTGATTATTCACACACTTTTTTGGTCCCTGGAATCTATTTCAGCTGGCTGCACTTCATTGTAATCACCTAGAAACACAGACACAAGAGAAACTTCAAAGAACTCCTCTGTGATAAAACAGCAGAACTTGTCTTAGCTCAAGCAGGAGTCCTCAGCTGCAAAGGTTAAGCAGATACAGTTGATGCCCCAGTTGAGTAGAGCTCAAAAAGGAGATTATGTGAGTGCATTTGCTCTTGCCTTCTTTCCTTCGGTCCCCCAAATCGGCTAAAGCTTTGCCTTGTCAAACTCTGCTTGAGAAACAAAGTACTGTCTCACTACTTTTCCTATAGAAGTTAGTACAGTAGTTTTCCAAGCTAAAAATCAAGGCCTCCAGATCCCTGATGTTGCAACATATAGAGGAAGCATTATTATCCTGAGCTTACAGGTGGAGAACAGACAGATTAAACAGCTTGCCTTTAGACTATTCACGAAAGCCCCTAGCTGAGTCCAGGGCTCAACTCAGATTCTGCCTGCCAGCCAGTCCCTTCAGTCAGGCCTTTCTTCTTTCCAATACAGTCTGTGACTTTTCCATAGAAGAACTATAGAAACTATCCGTTACCATTTCTGCACATAAATTTCCATGTAGAAAGGTAACAGACTGAAGAAAAATAAGACAGTGGGGAGTGAAGTCAGAGGAGGTAGCATACGATAGCTGTCAAAACTGTTCAGAGCTGAGATTCCCAGATTTACACATCCAAGGAATTGAGTCAGCTTCCTTGCAATAAATATTTATCAGGACCACGACCACTTCCAAGGTCAACGTGTGCCAGATACTGACCTTAATTAACAGGCTTTAGCAATCATGAAATTCATCATTGTCCAGGTGCCGATAAGCCTGTTCCCAGTCTTACTCCAACTTTGTTATTTTTAATAACTTATTCGGGAAAGATTTGGAATGTGAATTCCTTTTTCCATTCATTCCTTTCTGTTATTACACTAAGGGACTCCAGCAGTTGGTTTCAAGTGATATTTGCTGCTAAAAGCCTGTCAGACATGCTGACTGGTAAATATTCATTACACTGAAAAAAGAAACCTCTCTTTCTGTTGATGCAATGGATTTCTGCACTCCAGGCAGTCAGCTTCACTCCACCCAGACAATTTCATGCCAAGGAAAAAATCAGTTTTGAATTCCAAAACTTCAAATATTAGTAGCAGCAAAGAAAAACACCAGAAAAGTGACAATTTCAGTGACCTATGTAGCTTCCCTCAAACATCCAGCAATATTCATGGCTAGTAAATGATAGAGTCTGTAATGCCCAGCTCCAGGCTTTTATATCACATATTACTGCTAGACCTCAAAAAAAATCCCCCACCCCATCTTCCAGTCCAGTCTTGCTGGGGCAATACCAAACTGAGGCCCCAAGAAGAGACACTAAGGTCTCAAAGGATTGTGCTGGTTTGTCATCTCTGTACCCTTCCAGAACTTATCTGTCATAAAGGCTCATAGGTGGCCAAGGTAACCCTGATGGCCACAACAGCCTCATTTATCCATCTTATGAAGAAGGATAACAGTCAGCAGGTCTGACAACATCCTTGCTTCCTCTATAACACCAGGATTTCCAAGGGGAACCACAGACTATGAGTGCCCATATAAAGACTCAGCTGGAAGAAACCCTTGAACCTAACACAAGGCTCCAGAAAGTCCTTTTCAGCCTTTTTACCTTGGAAAAAGAAACTAGTGGGCTCAGGGTTCCCAAATTCTTCTCTGATTCCCCCAAATTTTATAGTTCATTGATAAAAGAAGAAAATCCAGCCTTGCGAGGATTTTGGTAAGTGCCTGGGGCGCACCACACTCATGTTTTCAAATAGAGGTCTGAAAGACTTTCAAATATGCCAAAACTGACATAAAAATCTAGTTGGCGGCAGTAACAGATGCAGATTACAAAACAAGCTCACAAAGTTTTCAGTAGTTCAGATGCAGCTCATCTGCAGCACATACTGCACAGAAGTATTACAAAAACGTTCCTCCAAAAGCTCTTCCCAACATCTGCTCTTTTTGAAGTCACAATTAAGGGCTGTTGAATGTTCCATTCCTAAAAATCAAGTCTTGGCAGATAAACCAGTGTTACATCTTTTCTGCTGCAATGTCACTCCTATGCCAGCTATAATGCCAAGTACTACTTTTAGCCACAGAAAACTGAAATGTACTTAATACAAGACTGTCTTAGTAGATCCAAGTTAAGGAAGAATTGCAAACCATTCGGTTTCTTTGTATAGTAAAACCATTACCACAAGGATTTAGGGAGTTGCAAGCCCGTGTAGCAGCAGAGAAGCTCTACAGTTGAGTCCTGTTGTCCCCACTCAGGTAAGGCCAGAGTACCTCAAGAATACACCAAGATCTATCAGGGCTGGACCAGTGCTGTACCCCAAGAGTGGGCAAAAATACAGTTCATGGAAGAGGATAATCGCTTCCGAACTACCTCAGTTCCTTTGCAGACCTTTCTAGTGGTGACAGACATATTTTGCTATTTTGTTAATTTTCTTACCAGTCCTTGTCAGTTTTTGGATGACACATCAAGACCTTTTTCTCCAGCCTCCACTATTGGTACAGGCAATATCCTAATCATCCAGTTTCCATTAGACATCTTTCCTCTCTTAGCAGATGGGACAAGGCACACAAGGGGGTGGAGCCTCCCCCTACTCTCCACCTGACAGGAAGGAGAAAAGCTGGGCTGGCAGCACAACTGCCCAGGCCCTCTTTTGCAGGTGGTGAAGGACTGTAAGAGTTTACAAGTGTCACCATGCCTGTTTACTTGCCATAGTTTTGCATTTCAGCATTTCTCAAAATTACCTCTACCTACACCATTGCAACCTTGGTTACGATCAGACAATTATTTCAAGGTAACAACAGCAGCAGCACCTTGGAGAACAGAGCAAATCAAAAACACAACCCAAATGGATGGTGTCATTGATACGACTCATCCTATTACTCAGTATTGCAGGATGATAATTATCACTCAAGTACAGCAATGAGATATATAGGCATGTAAAGACTGTAGAGTCTCTGAAAATGCCAGACACACTATGAGAAAGAGACCTGCATTCAACTGCAATGAGATAGAATTTCCAAGGGAGCCAGTGAAAACACTGAAAATTCAATTCTCACAATTATAACATTATCAGCCTCTGGTGGTGTTTCTTTGAAATTTCCCCTGTAACGATCAGAAAGAGGGCATGTGCACACATATGCAGGTACCAAAGATATTTTAAAAAACCTACTTGAAAAGGAAAAAAAAAAACAACACACCACAACCCAGGGTGGAAGCCACATACTGGAATAATCTCCCTTCAAGCGTGCTTTAGAGTTTTGAGAACCCCAAACCGTAGTGACAATTCAAGCAAGGATACTATGAAATGACCATTTCCTTCCCTTAGAGCTGTGGCTGGATGGACACAGTCCTCGACTAATTTACTGTCCCTTCTTCCCCAAGGAGGGACTCATAACTATGTATTGCATATTCCGGTAAACCTGTTTTCTCAATTTAGACCACTTCCATCTACTCCATTCTCAGGAAATTCCTATGGCATCCAAAATTGGTACAGGAGCCAGGTGTTCAACTGCACAACATGCATAAGCCCTCTTCTAATCAGCACAGCTCATGCTGCAATACCTCACTCTCCACAGCTTTTCACATATCTGACCACAACATGTTACATGGAAAAAGAATTTCCAGCAGATTTCTGGGTAAGTGTGGGTTTACATCAGGTTCTTAATTGCAGTACATGTTACTTCAGTCGCCCTATAATGCCAAAGCTTCATGGTATTTGCAAAACAAGAGACAAAGTATTTAGACCAGTATTTCTCAGAAGCACTAAAGGATCGACAGTCCCTCTGAAAAAAAGTCCTTAAAATCCTTCTGGAAATTGCTTCTTCACTCTCTTTTCTTCTTTCTATAGAAATAATATTTGACTGGTGCAAGAATGCTGGAAAAGTAATGAAAAGGTCAAACCAAGCAAGTAGAGATGTTTCAGTATGAGGTATTATATTATGCCCATCCATATGAAAAGAACTTTAGCAAGGTTGTGAAGGCAGGTGTTAAGTAGTTCAGAGAGATCTGTTGAGCCTTTGTGTTGCTTCCTGAAAAATCTGTATTATGACATGCTCTAATTACATGATCACATCCTATTTTTCTCTAGAAGTTCCTCATCTCATTCAAGACACAGAATAAATCACAGTATTATATTTCATCTTCTATGACCAGTACTTACCCCATGGTCCTATTTACTGCACATTGCTCAAAGCACACACTAACAAAAAATATTTCTTTACAGTCTCTTCTAGTGCTCAGCACTCTTTTATCCAAGCAATTCAAACATCAGTGAACATCTTTTCACAGATAAGATAGAGAGACGGGGTGCTTTTACTATGCATTCACAAAACCGACTCTGCACCTAATGTAAGGCACTCTAGACTTTAATCTCAGCCAGCTAAGACCAATTTTCAAAACTCTTGATACTATATTTAGTTCTTGACAAACCTGAAACTGACTTAAGAAGCTGTTTAGGACTGAGCAAAACTGACTCCAAGATAACAAATACACACAGAGCAGATGCTGACGGTGAAAGACTCATTTCCAAGGAACCCATGGTGGGCACAGATAAACACATTTGAAATGCAAGGCTCAAACTCCCCCTCCACAAAGCTTGACTGCTATCCCTGGGTTTCTCATCCACTCCTGGGACTCCCCTTCCAGCATGCCCACATCAAGGTTTGGGTGCGAAGCAATTCTACAACAGAAGGACTGGCCACTCCCTGAGCATAACAGGTGCAGGGAAGGTATGAAGATTCAGTTGGAAATGGCACCCACTGATCCTGTACTCGAAGGGTCAAAGGCTCCGTAAACAGCCTTTGTCCTATCATGTCACACACCACCTTCTCCTTTGAGACCCCACCGTTTCACCTATTTATATGCAGTTCCCTAGGCTTGCCTGTTTTCAAATTACTCTTCCATATCCAAGCCTTCAGACCCTTCATTTTGCCCGTTCCCCCATTTAGCATTTAAACTTTCCACAGGCCAGCCACATTCACCTCCAGCTCCTGGATGCTGCAGGGCCACCAGGAAAGGATGTGGAAAACACATAGGAGAGTCTCTGCTCCCACTACTTACCTACATGCCCAGCAAATTATTGGCAAAATGCTGATGTACCCCAGAAGGCACACTCACAAACTGGGAAGCCACTACTAAAACAAATTATTTCAGAGTCTGCAAGATTGGGGAGCATATAAATACCTCTCACTTGGTCAGATCTGGATGACTCTTTCCCGCAGGAGCAGAGGCCATCCCATTAAATCAAAACACTGTCTATCGGAAAGTTTAGTCCATAGCCCAGTAGTCTTAAGATATTTACAGAGGAATTTTTTTTTTAAAATAAACAACATTACCTTTATAAATTCCCATCCAATTCCTGTTGAAGCTTCCCAAAAACATTAAGCCTGATGCAGATCCACAAACTGAAAGTGTTAGCCCATGGTGCTTGAAGTCTGATAAAGTTTGGAAGAAAGGGGAAGCTGTGTTGCTCCAGCTCCACTTGTAATTATGCAGATAATCGGTGGTTTAAAGAAGCTTCTTTAAACCACTGAAGTATGAACCAATTAAAGCAGGGCCTCCCAGGAAGGCCTGCTGCTCTCTGAAGGGTCAGGCCCAGGGTACCCCACTGCTGAGAGCTCCTCCCAACTGTTAGCTGGGTACAGTGGGGCTGCACATACAGACCTGTCCAGGTTGCTATGGCAACAATAGTGATGTCAGGGAACAATAGTGATGTCAGCCCTATGATGAAAGGGGGGCTTAAAGGGAGACCAGTGAGCTCAAATTAACATCTGCACAAGGATTGTAAGCACATTAAATCTTTCAAATGAAGCACTGATATCTCATAGATTGCGTTTGTCTGTTCTGCCTCTAAAAAGGCCCTTGCAAACTTTTAAGTTTGAATTCAATGCTTTTGATGTCTCCAAAAACCCCTGTAGTAGATACTGAACTGTAGATATGGTGGTTCCATAATGAAACAGGTTAAAGCTGACAAATGCTCAGGCATGGTTCTGCTTCCACTACCAAATCCCTTCCCACGTGCTGGTCAGAGCCAGTGTAGCAAACTCTGCAACTTTCCCATGGTCTAAAAGTAGCAACATTGGAGCAAAAGTATTGAATGTCAGTGGTGATGATGAGAAAGTTTTGTCAGGAGATAGCAGATACCATCTGACACATGGAACAGCAGCAGTAATGGGGGAATTAGAGACACAGGCATATGCTTTCTAAAATTATCCATGAAACTAAAACCAAGGATGACATACTTAAAATACTGTTACAGTGAGCCTGCAGACATGCTGTGTGCATGCTGCAGGACTGCTCTCTGAGTGGGACTTGCAAAGTGGTCTCCCCTGCATTGGACTTCGAGCCTGCCTTTGGGTGAGCACAGACTCTAGCATTAGCCCATCCTTCCCCACCTCGAATGCTAGCGCCTCCAGCACCACATGTTGTGATAACATTGTTAGAAAGACACATGAGTACATACCTTTAGTAGCTCTTGTTTCATGCCAGATCGGTCAAAGTATTCCACATTTGTTTTATTGCTGCCTAATTGACTTTCCTCCCCCCGGGATAGCACTAAGTACAGCCAGAACATTTGTTTGATGCAATGTGATTTTCAACCAACTATGGAAAAAGTTGGCTTCCCAGACAACCTCTGAAGGACAGAAGTAATGCTGCAGACAATATTTCTCTAAAAATAGCCCCAGTTCCCCCTCTCTAAAACCTTGCCTTCATCTATCCCTGGATTTGCTGCTGCCCAGTAACTCAGCATGCACTAGCAGAGGGGGGCACAGCCCCTCCTGGCACACAGCAGTGATGGGCCAACAGCAATCACATGAGGACAAGGCAAAGCACAGGTATTGGTTAACCAGAACAGTGCCCAGGAGATGTTAATTTGACTCTTCTCAGTCACAGCTTCCCCTGGGGAGCTTGTGGCCTGTCACAGAGGATACTCCATCCCCATACAAGCAGCAGACAGGACCTCCAGATCTTTTTGAAGTAGCAGAGATAAAATTCTCAAGTGTCAGTGAAGCAGCATAAGATTCATCAGCCATCAGTTTTGTAGGCTTCTCTTTTTACCAGCCATCACCCCCCTTCCCCTCACTTCAAAACATTTGCTTTCAAAATAAGGAACTGATACCAAACCATGAAACAGGGAAACACTGAGAGGAGCTGCAGGAAGAAGCTCAAAGTAAGAATGCAGCACTAGGATCAGCCCTGCTGTGGACAGTCACAAGCAGGGGAGTCAGTTCTCCTGCTTCTGAATGACACATGCCATCCCACCTGCACACACAAGGAAAAATTCAACACAACCAGCAAAGCCCAAGTGTTTGAGAAAGGATTTTGATGAAGGAAACAACTTAATGGGGCATCCCACGTGATAAAAAGTGTGATAATAGCAGCGTTGACACTTGTGGAAGAGAAAAAGATTAATAGGGGCATTAAGGATGGTATCATTAGCCTAGCAGAAGGAGCAGTAATAAGCAACCAGGTTGGGTAAACACATGTGGGAGTTACATAGGTAGTCTGGATAATCAGACAACATATGGTCACTTTGAGAATGAAGCTTTCATGAGGTCAGTGAGGAATGGATTCTGCCACACACTCTGAGAGCAAAAAGTTTATTTAAAGGAAAAGACAAACTCCAATGAATTATGTTTATCCTTCAAAAACTAACATGCAGAAGATACAACATGATTTCATGCTAAGGCTGCAGCCAGCTGCACTGGGATCAGACCCTCATCCTTCACAGTTCAGATTGCAGCTATTTTGATTTGGTGTTCATGACCACAAGTACTTCATTTGCCCTTTGTGCTCAGGTTGTTAACTTACAAGAAACTGCCATGTTCTTTACCGATAACTCCATATTATGCTGATGCATGAAGGTTAAGGAGTAAGATAATGAACTTGTCCTGACCTTATAGCCTCTAAAACAGCAATGGAGCCAAGTATGAAGTGGGCTTAGACAATCTGGAAACACAAAGAGGGAAGGCGATTCCTGTCTGCAGAGTGAGACCTGGTAATGATGCAAAATTACCTCCCTCCCAACTACTCATCATGACCCTGGTGACCACCCTGGAATAACAGTCTGCATAAACTGATATACTTTGAATATTTTGGTTTAAAAATCAAGACAAAATCTCCCCACACAGCAGACCCAGCTGAAGTTATTCATCAGTCCTTCAGCAGTACACAGGCTGGGCAGCAAACTCAACCGAGAGCCCTTACACTTACAAGGATGTCCCAAATCTAGCAGCCCCACATCTCAGTTGTCACTGAATAGGGGTGTCATCTGAGGGATATCTGTCTCCTTTCCAGTAGGATGACCAGTTGTTATCCTTACCCTCACTGGACAGATAGGGCTCTTCTACTGTAAATATAACAGCCAGGTGCTAGATTCCCAATTTTGGCACTCTGAGCAGGCAGTCCAAAGCCTTTGCTGAACACAGTATACCTCTTCTTTCTTCCAACCAGCAACACAGGAAGTAACCAGTAGACACCACAGCTCTTTCCCAAGTCTGATAGTTTTACACTGCAGTCCAGAACCCCAAATACTGTAGTACTGTACATTTGCATCTCCTGCAGTGCTTTAGCCCTGCAATAGTTAAAGACTGGGTCCAGAGTCAGGATAGCATTCAATATTTTTATGATTTTGTGAGTAATAAAGGTCAGGAAAGCATTATGGAAGAAATCAGGACCTGCTTCAGAGAACTGAGACACAAATGACAGGGAACTAAAATCCTTCTCAAGCTCTTCAGCAAAGGCTGAGGTTTGGGCTTGTCAAGATCTCAGGTCTCATGCAAGCATTCAAGGCTCAGGCCAGAGTCAGGCACAATGTAAAAGATAACAAGTAAACATTAATGCCTGGCTTTGCGCCTCTTTATAAAAATTCAGTCCAGCTATAGTCCTAATTTTCTTCTAATTTCTTAGCATTTCTGCCACCCTGTATGAACTACATGCTGTTGAGGTATGTGCCAACTGTAAGGATTAATTGAAGAACCACTATTCAGGAGGTATTAACTTAATTCCCTTCTGCAGGTGCTCTGCAGTATTTCATGCAACTTGTGGCCAGGAATATTTTATTATTTCCATGCAAGAGGACTCATGACAAGTGCTGTTGCACAGCCTTGGTTAGCAAAAGGTGCCACGCAAGTTCCAGATCACAGAAAAGGCTGGGGAGGGGATGGGACAGGACAAGAGACATGACAAGGCAGGGGGTTACTCCCAGTTTAAGGGCAGCAAGCAGAGGCAGCTCTGACACAGCAGGATGATAGGCAAGTGCGCAGTCCTTTTTATTTTAGGCAGAGATACTCGAGGACTGGAGCAAATTGCTTTTAACCCTCAAGAGGGGGAAAAATCAGGGTTTGTGGGGTGGAATTTCCTTCCAGTTGCCTCAAGAAAGTAAGTTGCTTTGCTTTCAAGAGTAAGAGCTAAGCCTGCTATTTACTCGTGGTTTGGGGAGTAATTATCCAGCAGCATGAAGCTTCTCCACCTAATTTGTAAGAAAGGAAAGCAAAGGCTATCAGATTAATCCTGCTGGTATAAAAACCATTACTGAAATGCATTAGTAGAAGTAGTGCCACTGCTGGAAGCAGACAGAGATAGCACAAAAGATAGTGTTACTCTGAGGAATGGGAGAAGAGCTCTACAGCCACAGAAAGCTGCTGCCTGGCCAGGTGCTGGCAGGAAGGTTTCCCCAACCATCTATACACACATTTACACACCTGCTCAAGAACAGAGGGAGTAAAAGTGTGTTTTCCAAGCTACCCCTCATCCTCTTCTGGGCTCCCTAGGCTTGGTTTAATACAGTATATGCTTTGTTCAGGGAGCTGATGACTTTGTCCATCCCTCCCTGAAGGGACGACTAACCGCTTTCTGGAAGTTTAAGTACCACTTTGAGATACCTGGCTGGAAGGTGCTATCCAGGAAGCAAAACAAGCAGCTAAAACACAGGCTGCCCCCAAAGTCATGGAAAAGGCTATATAGTGGTTAAAAAAAAACAAAACAAACACTTAAAAAAATAGTCAGAAATAGAAAAACATGTCCAGAAAGGCAGTTTGGCAGCTGGCAATCAGTTTTAGAGTTTGACATATCTGAATAATAGGGTCTACATAAATACATTTTTACACTTTTTTTGCATCAGCTCTTAATGTCAGCCCTGCAGCTAATTCAGAGCTCTGCAGAAATGTTCACAGGTCTCACCAACACAGCTTTTTTTTGGAATTTAATAGAAATACCAATTTCAGCATGCAAATTAACTGTGAGGCCAACTCTTTGAAGAGCTGGCTACCCTCAATTCCCAATGAAGTCAAGGACAGTCAAAGCATCCATAAAGGCACAGGATCAGAGCATATTAGAAAATGGATGATTACCATGTTATGAAATCCTGATTTGTTCAACTAGTTAATGCTTCTGAGTAGAAGGATAGCCAATATTAGGAGATAATAGTTCATTCCAAAGAATTAGAGGAAACTAGATGCAGTGAAATTCTGTATTCAGCCTAAATATTGTTAATGTGTTTCTATATAGGTGGGAAAAAAAATACAGTTTTAAGCATTCTCCACATAGAATAATTAAGCCTCTGTTGTGAAGCCTAAATAAATGCCTCTGAGGGAATTTATTTTCCATTAATAGAAGATCAGAGTTATAGTTTAATTATTCATAGAGTTCTAAAGAGATAGTCTATTTTATTCAAAAAGTCATTGACTGGATTACAGGAAAAGCCCACCAAGCTCCCACATACCTCAATAAGGCAAAGCAAGAGACACGAAGACTCTTGGGATAGTGGAGGGAAAGTAAGGCAGGCAAGCACTGCCAGTGGACACCCTGTCCCTGGCAGAAACAGCTCTCCAGGCCAGGCTGTGCAGGTCTGCATCCTGGGTCACCTGTCCCTCTGGTGATTCCTCCACTTTCTGCACATGTACTCACTCTATACATGGGTGAGGTTTCACATGAGCATCACTGATAACGTTTCATCTCAGCCTGGCATTTCCACAAGGGCTGATGGGACACGGATCCCCCACCCCAGGCAGAGCTTAGATCCTAATTTATTTACATTTCTTATGAAGTCTCAGATTCAAGTTCTCTCTCTATCTAGCACTTGTATCATCCCTTCATACACAAATACTGATTTCTGAAATCTACATAAATTGGATTATGCAGTCTCCAGGGACTGTAACTTAAAGATAATGCATAAGCACAAGCATTTTCCGATTATACATAGAGTCACTCTTCACACAAAGCTACTGTAATAGGGAAGTTTATTCTTTACCAGAGATACCTGACAGAGTTGCCTCGGCAGTGACAGACTGCACTGAGCACAGCCGTTGTCACTGCTGTCTGGTGCCCTCTCCTGGCATGAAGTGACACGGTCTGGTAAATCCTGGCTCGACAACCACAATCAAGGTATTCTAGCATATCTTCAGAACTCGGTGAAACTAGTGAAACCATACACAGCTTTATATCAAATGAGCACTGGTACTGGTAGAATAACTGCTTTCTTGGTGGAGATTTCCTTCAATTAACATTTTGGTGAAAACAAAAGTCTCCTACTCCCCAGAAAAGCAGTTTAGTTTCAGTTACAAACTTCTCAGCCTCATAAAAAGGCAATAGAAATACTTCCGTGAAACACTTTTGATTACAGAAGTGTTTAAGTCTTAGGACTTCTCCTCAACCAAAGAGTCATGTGAATAAAGTCTCCACCACCCAGAATTCTTTCTCTGAACCTACCTTAAAAAGAGAGAAGTTTCAGCTGGGCAATTCTCCCCCAGAAGCAGGAGTTAAACCCCTGGACCAGCTCCAGCTAAATATTTTTAGGACAGGTAACTGCCAGTCATACAATTTAAAAACATAGAAAATATACATGTTACCCCACAGAGAATCATTCTCCGGTTGAAAGCCTGTACAGAACATTATTATATAGAGTATTGTGATTTTACTCTATATTTGTGCATGACCAGTTGATCAATACTGGCAAAATCTGGGTCTAGAAGACACAGAAAGATCTGAGAGATACACTTTGATGTAAATAGTAATATCCTGTATAATTTCCTTTCTATAAAGGAAAGCCAATTTAAAACAGAGAGATACATTCTCCAATTCTTTGTCTTAAGCTAGCAGTTTTAGAATTTGACCTATTAGGCCCTTTGGTATGAATATGGACATTAAGCTCCCCGACTGAATATTCACTATCTTATATCCACAACTACACAAGCAATTGGAAGCAAGACTTCACACTAAGTCAGAAATCTAAGAGATCTCTCCCATAGTTGTTGAAAAAAAGGACAATTAATCTCAATCACTAGCACGAGACTTTTTTCAAATGTGTTCACAAACAAAACATCAGGAGGTACAACACAGCAAACTCAAAATTAGCAAAATTGAATGTCAAAGAATCCGTAACTAATTGGCTGAGGTGGCTGTCACGACTGAAAGCTCTGCTGAGTTAAAACACTTAAGATTATCTGCCACATAGACCACTACAAGCTAGTTTTCATCTGTCTATTGGAAAGTTACAAAGCAAGTTTTGAAGGAAATTCTGGTTCCACACCTAAATCAGCTTCCAGCCATAAAGCCTATAAAGAATATTCTTATGCATATTTTATGCCCAGCATTGATCCATACCTCTTCCTCCAAAGCACCATCCAAGTATATAGGACACAGGCCTGGATTCTCCATGCCCCAGCCCAGAGCCACGGCTCATATTTGCCTTAGGCTTTGCTGTGACTCCATGCCTTGCCATCATCTCCAGGGGTTCAGTGTGTGCACAGGAAGCGCTATACAAACAGAAGATAGCAGACAGTGAAAACAGGAGCTTAAAACACTTAACAGCCTGGCCACCTCATTATATCCTCACTACATTGCTGTAGCAGCACTTGTCTTTGCAAACCCACCTTTTTCTCAGGCCCAGTCATTACAGCTTGTCCCCCAAAAGACCACTTTGCTCTGCCAGTATGCTTCAGAGAAAATAGCCCCTGCTCCCAAGGAGTCTGTGCCAGGGGCAAGAGAAGATGCAGTGGGAAACTGCACACTCTCCATTGGTAACTTGTTCTTTATAATCCAGATTCAATCCTAGGTGCTTTTCACACTAACTAGTGCCTTGTTGAGTCTTTTTTTTTTTTTTTTTCCTGAGACAGATGCACAGGCTGCAGTGAAGGGGATTAACACAGCTAGTCCCCAGCCCTTGCTGTCTCAGTCATATCCAGCACTCCTACACCTTCCCTTCGGCCAGAATATCTGGGCCTCCTCATATACTACCACCCCTTTGAAAGAAATACCAGTTTGGGGACACAGTAGACTACAGAGAAGCAGCAGCATGACATGGCTCCTTATTTTTTACATGGCTGAATTCCCCTGGGGGAAGTGGCACAGAGGCCTAACTGCCATGTTTGAGCCTGCAGATCCCTGAGCACAAAACTGAGATAAACAGTTTAATGGAGCATCTTCTGCTAAATCCCACCCCTCTAAGTCAGAATATATGTACTAATACCAAAAAAGGGATAAAGCCTCACTCCATTCAGACACAGAGCTCAGACAGCAATCTGCTCTCCAAGGCCTGAAGCAGCCAGGGGGCCTGTCCCACTGGCAGGGACATGGCAGCCCCTGCCCTGCAGCCACCCAGCCCGGAGGTGACAGCAGGGCCTCTCAAGGCAGAATAGCTTTTACAAGCCAGAGTGAGAGAGCTGAAACATCCAAATCACCAAGTGATACATGACTGAAGTCTGCCAGCCTTTAGTCAGGCCTGCCCACCTTCCCTCCCTTCAGCTCCCCATACCACTCACCAAGGGAGATTAAGGAGAAAATAAAAGTGAAAGCCACACCTCACAGCGAGATGGCAAACAGGTAGGCAAGGAACATGCCTGCTGTTGGCAATGCTAGTGTCAGCGACCACCAGCTCCAGCCAGCCAGGCAGCTGTGCCGTGGCACTGCCCTGGCAGGAGGGTCTGCCATTTCAGAGACCCCAATGGAGAGCAACATTTGCTCTTGTCTCATCTTAGAAATGAGCCATCACTGCATGATTTAGGACCATTCTCCTTGGTGAATACGGCCAAGGATAGTTATTAAAGAGCATTTAATAAATGTGAGGGACATGCAGGAGGCTGTAGCTTGGTGAAAGGTTAAAATATTGGAATGAGAGTTACTGCCAAAATCTAGAAACAAGAAATGCCAGACCTCCCATGTTTTTACTGCAGAATTCTGCAGTAAGAGTCGGTCCATTAGTCCCCACCAAAAATATTACTGTCTGTATAGTCTGTTGTTAAGTCCCTCAACAGTATCTGAGGGAGTCCTCTCACACCCTGGAAATCAAGTCAGGCTGGAGCACAAGTAGGTGGTACATGAGGTTTGTATTAACTCTCATGTGTCTAAACAAAAAGGTGTCAAGCATTGAAAGCCATCAACCAGAGAAAAAAAAAGAAATCCTATAAATACAATTTAATTGCAAACAAATCCCTTGTCTTTCATTAGCAATTCCTAAAGTAGCAGTGCATTTGCACAGACCCAAATGCAGTCCTTCTGTGAGGACCCAGAGTTACTGACTCTCAAGGAGCATTCCTAACTGCATTCACATGGTGCTGCAGATGCCTGACTCTGCAATCGAGTTGTCCATTGAATGAACAGTCCCGTGAGGAACAGTAAACATGCCTGTACTTGCTACCCTTGGACATCTAAAATACCCAAAAGTCACTTTAGAATACAGTTCACAACACTTCTAAAGTGTTTGCCTCCAAAAAAGTCTGTGCCTAGTTGAAGTTTCTGCACCCTCCCCTTGCCTTCTTCATCCACAAGTTTTCCTTCATACTTTTATTTTGCCTCTGAGGGCAAGTGATCTTAGAGGGACAACCTCATTCACTTCTTAGAGAAAGTAAATTACCACACACACAAAAAAGTCTAATTTAACTAACCACAGAGTAAAAATGTGGAAGTGTCAAGTCAGTTAACTCTAGCTAATAGTCTGACATAGCCACCTGCCTAAAACAAACTGCTTCCCAACACTGCAGGCTTATATGCACACCTATACTAAGCTTTCACTTAGTTTTTCCTTCTAGCCTCCCTAGCTGCAGCTTCTCTTAGCTTTCTCCAGCAAGAACTGAAGCCAGCTGCCCTGAAAGCATGGACGATAACCATACTGAACAACGCTTTTCAAGGTCACAGGAATAGCCCCACTGCTTTCTCAGTATAACTGACTTGCAAAGCAAAGGCAGATGTTACCACAAGCAGCAACAATACTCATCTAGCACCTTCTTAAAACAAAAACAAAACAACAACAACAAACCCACAAAACCAAACATCAAGCATTCAACAAAAAAGTCTAAAAACCAGCACATCCAGAAACATTCCTTCTTTAAAACACGTCCAAATAACAGACAAATCCCTCTTTTCCTTCTGCTCTATCCCAGTAATACCAACATGCCTTTGCCCTACATACTCAGGAATGAAAGCCACAAGACAGGAACAATTAAAGCTTTTAGCCTTTCAGGGTTCAAAAGTTCTCTCTTTTAGGGAAAAGGCTCTTCAGTAGTTACACAGCATAGAAAAGAACCCCAAGTGTAAAAACAGACCCTCCTTTTCCCCTCACTTTTAAGGGCTTGTATTCCCAGCAGCCCTGGGGAGCCAATCAGTGTTAATAAGCAAGGAAATGGAGGCACCTGAAGCAACACCTGCCTCTTAGTCAGTGTCCTAGTGAGGACTTCATAAGTGAAAAAACAGAGATATTACTTGTCCCAAAACAAGGCCCAGAGTCCATTGCTTTAAGCTGTCCCATGGCTCAGCACAATCCAGGGGTCTAACAACCATGGTAACTATATGTTGAACACCTCAGTTCTCAGCCTGCTACAAGGGAAGGACACAAGACTGCATTACCAAGATAACCTCAATGCTGTCAGTTGTACCATGCTTTGGAAGGGGTAACAGTGTCCTAGTACCCCGCTGGCAGTGGAGCCACCTGGGAGCAGGTTTGGGGCACAGATCACTGTAGCTCACACAGATATGTGCTTCCCACCCTCTCTGAGGGTGCCCAACCATGCGCCCTCCAGATCTCACCTCTGGTGCCAGAGGCAGAGGCTGGAGGGATGCGCTATGGGGTTCACTCTGCTTAGGGCAGCAAAGGGTTTCCTGAATCCCAGACAGGAATGGGGGACCGGGGGCCGACAAGCAGGAGATTTTGCAGCGAGCAGCTCTAGGGACCATGAGAACAGGGGAACAGATACATATCCAGAGTCCTTGCAGATTGATTTCTTTCTCCTGCTCAAAATCAGCATGCCTCAATGGGGCTCTTCTCATGACAGAGGGCTATTT
Organism: Pedionomus torquatus; assembly: GCA_013398155.1. Classification (NCBI taxonomy): domain Eukaryota; kingdom Metazoa; phylum Chordata; class Aves; order Charadriiformes; family Pedionomidae; genus Pedionomus; species Pedionomus torquatus. The sequence continues at coordinate 915,420 of VZRU01007633.1, forward strand.
ATTTTCATGTTCACTACCTCATGGTTTCCTGTCTCCCTTGCCCTTTAGCCTGAGCCACAATTATCTCTGCCCAATTCAGACAACGCACCTTGTGAAAACCATGACTGAGATATTTCCAGGTCAGCTGAATTCAAATTGTTGTATGTCAGCTTTATCCCATGGGAGATTTGCTGTATTATTCAGATACCAGCAGTCGGTTGCGATTAACAGAGCAGAGGACAGAAACACTGAGCCACTTTCTTGCAGAAATGTGTGTTTCTGAAATACCTGCACATAAAAATGTGTCAGTTTGAGATTGTGCAAAATTAACAGGTTTTAGAGGATCTGTAGGGCATCTTGATATTCTTGCTATGTCAACAGAACCAAAATCCTAGTTTAATTCTTTAACTGCACTCATACAGGCTGTGAATTTTTTGCGGAAGAATTATTATGACCAAGGCCTAGACCCTTTCATGTCAATTACAGCCAGAAAGACTGTAAAACACAGGTCCTGCTTCAATGGCTATTTGCTGTCCATACTGATGAGCAGAGCACTTGTTATCCCCATCTCTCAGACAGGGAACTGGGTCACAGTCTTTTGCATAAAAGTGGAAGGGGAAATTCTTTACCCCTGGCTTGAGTTCAATGGGAGCAAAGGCTGGGCATAGTGAGCCCAGTAAGGATGTTCAGGACACATTCTGGAAAGGTTGGTGAACAAAAAGGCAAAGCTGTGACCCTTTAAAAGCATCCTCTGAGCACAGCATACCTAGAAGGCACAGGGGTACAAGTGTCTCTGCAGGAACAGAAGGAGAAATCTGTAGAAGGTAGAAATTGGAAATGCCAGTCCTTCCTGGGGCCCATGGTCCCAGGCAGTGGCTCCTAAGGGACTTAGTCATGCATAACTCCTCCTTCACCATCAGCAGAGCAGCAAGTTTAACCCCTGGCCGTCCCCATGTTTGCCTCCCTCAAGGGGAATTGAAATCCCAGGTGTCTGTTCTGTCACGCTGCTGCATGCCCATGGCCGTCCGTGCCTTGGCCACGTTGCACCGCTTTGGAAAATGGGCATTTTCTGAGGCTCAGAGGAAAAGCTGGTTTCCTGACATGCATCTAGGAGAAAGGGGACTATGTGCATCTGGTGAATATAATCACCCTCCTGTCTCATTCCAGCTGATCAAAACCAGTGTGAATTTGCACTGAAAATGATGAAGCAATGCTAGCATGGAGCCAACGTATGTGAGAGGAAACTCAAGCCTCATGCATACAGCTTGTATTCAAAACACGTTGACTACATGGGTTGCTGTGTATGACATAATTAAGACAACACATCATATAGCACTGGAGCAACATGAAACAGCGCCTGCCCCACCTGACCTTTCCTGCTTTATTGGAAGATCATTCTTACCCAAAGCACATACAGACTGAAACAACATAAGCATGTGCGTTGCTCTTCTCCCGTATGGGCTCAATTTACTCCTGAATATTGTCATCTACAAAATATTCCTGAGCAGGAGAACAGCTTAGGTGGTAGGCAGAACCTGACCATTTTCTTAACATGGTTTGATAGTTACAGGCTCTGGTCACAGCTGTTCAGCGTTATGCTGCTGTAGAAGGTCCACTTTTTCTCCCTGAATGCATTCAGTAGATCTAGGAAGCTGGAGAGGACTATAGCTACATACTTACATGTTATCTGTCGTCTTCTTCAATGAACAGCCTGAAGCCATCTGGAAGAGACTGAATTACTGCTCTGTATCACGCCAAAATCCTCAGCAGATCAGAAGAAATACTCAGAGGGGCATTTCCCAAATGGTCTCAATTCTGCAAAGACTTACTCATTGTGAATATTTCTATGAATTAATTTTTGAAGTGTGTGAAACTTACTTTCCTTCTTTATTTCTTTCTTTCTTCCTTTCTTTCTTGTCTTCCTTCCTTTATTTATTTCTTTCTCCTTTTCTTCCCTTCCTTCTTTGAAGGAATGGAACTGAAGACGGGAAATGCTTTTCTGTATCTATTATCTTCAGGTCTAGTGTCCCACACAGGCAAGGAACAGCCAGGACTGTCAGCAGAATGCAATGAAATTAGCACCTTTCAAAATATGTCTCAAGATTGGGATCTACGATTGTGGCAAACACTACTTGCTATGATGGCAGGCCAAGTTAAAAAAGTGGCTTTCCAGAGAAGGGAACTTTACGATGCATGTCACTGCTACAGCCCAGGCAAGTCTCCTTTCTGGAGGGGGGCAGTCCTACCACATGGACACATGCTCCAAATTGGGTGAACTCTGGGACAAATTTCCAATTGCTGATGAAACCTTTCTGTTTCTGTTTGAGAGCAACTTTCTGTCGCTCTCAACTTTTTTTTTGTTTTTGTTTGTTTATTTGTTTCAGCAGAATCAAAGCTACAAAATATTTGATTTGTATTCAGGGATATAAAGAGTTTTATACCCCCAGGTAGTTGAATAAGAACACAAAACATAAAGAAATAAAGAAAGAGAAGCAGAATGCAACAATTTAGGCGAAACCAGGAAAATCAGTCCAAAGTTTGCATAAATACATTGTCAGGAATGAGCCCCATCCTTGAGCAAAGGAGATGACTAAAGATAGAAATGCCTACTCCATCTTTCAATATTATCATTACTACTATTTAAACAAAAGCAGCATTTTGGTCTGCAATTTCCCATGATTACAGAGAGGTGCTTTTTTATTCTAATCTGTGCTTTGGAGAAGAGGGTTTTCTCTATTTTATTTAGTAACTAGAAAATGATGTATATTAAAAAAAATATATTTCAAGTCAAGTTGTCAAAGTTTCAAATTTCTCTCTATGTAGCTAAATCTCACAAGATACCAGATCTTGGAAATAAGGATGAGAGACTTTTGAGGTTTTCCCAACCTTAATATTCACATGTACAAATGCTTCACAGTGTAAGATTCTGAAAAGCGGTCAGAGTGATTTTCCCCTATTTGTTTATCTACATTATCATTGTGGCTGGCTGGCTCATTTAATAATAATGAAGCTGTTCCAGTGCCCTTTTCATAGAGTTCCAAGTCAGATGGACCTATCTATCATTTTTGCAGCTGAGCTAAATCAAGTTGCTGCAACTTTCAATCTTTTGTACCTTTCCCTCTCTGAATTGCATTGTGGAGTTAATTTAAATTACTCTAGGAAACAATGACAGCATTGGTGGTGCTTCTGTTGATAAAAGTGTACCTGGGAGCATTAGCCATATTATAGCCATATTCCACATACAGAATTAAGCACTGGACTCATACAGAAAATTAAATTTGAGCCTCAGGAGAGTTAATGGCAAATCTCCTTTTGACTGTAGTATGATCAGGCTTTCAGTCTGTCCTTCCAGAGAATGAGATAGGAGGTAGTAACAAAAATAACAAGGTGCTAAGTCCTGAGTGCGCAGGCTGCAGACACAACTAATTACACTGTAGCAGCAAACCTGATAATTACAGCCACTTTTTGGCATCAAAAGGGTACCCTTTTTCTACAGGTCTTAGGCGGAGTTAGCATCTGAAAAGGGGTTTCAATGAGAATAGCACAGTAACATGCTGAATCTTGATAATAAATCACATCAATTCTTTCTGCAAGTACTCTGTCCACTACCAATATACCACATATGCGATAACATTCTTTTTCTTTGGTCTATAGGCAGCACCCGTGAAATCACAGACCTTAGAAAATGCCCTGTGATTTATGTCACTAATGCAGACAAAGCAGGCAGCAAGCTATGAACGTTCCCTGTCCCGCACATGTGGGTTACTCAGGTGGCACAGCAAAAGGGCTGCATTATTCCCCCAGGGGACAAGGAGAGAGGGGATGACAGCACAGACTGGGGTCTCTGTCCTGCACCCCTTGTTTGCCTTAAGTGCCTGTTTGTACTTTTCTGAACTTACAGCGTGCAACTTTTTAGGATGAAAAGCTACAGGCGCTAAAGCTGTCCAGAAGCTGAGACTGTTCCTCTCTGCCTTTAACACTAGATGCACATTCTGACTCATTTTCTGCTTTTCTTGAATTTGGTCACGTCAGACTGGGGAGGACACAAGTAGGGGTATTCAGTCTTCTCCAATGCCTGAACATGATAATGAAAAGCATATGTATTCCTGGTGTGAAGGTTTTCCCAGCCTTCCCTAAGTAATTGATGTCAGCATCAATGCACCACTTTTTGCTATGGCTCAGCAGCGTTTATGGTAGGTTTCCTTTTTAACTGTGCTTTCATTTTTCCAATTTCCTGCTCTTAGAATCTTGTCCAGTAAATTCCTTGTTTGGGTTTTATGGACTTTTTGATCATATTTCTTAGAAGATAATTCTTTTGGGATGTCACAGGCATGGAGGAGCTCGAAAGAATTATCATTGTTGACAAGATGTTTGACCATGGACAAGTGTTCCTCATTAAGAACAGGTTCTATTTTCTACTTATAAAAACAAACTTCCTGCACACTCCAGTTACAAGGAAATGGCCTTATTTTTATTAGGACGCATTTATGTTTGAAGCCAGCAAGGGGCTTAGTCCTTCTCTGGCCTTTTATCACATTCATGCTTGCTTTCCCTTACCCTTGCGGAACTTCAGAGAAACTCCTCTCTGCACATCATCAACCCCTGACCTAAAGGAATACGAATATATCTTAAAAATAATCTTGTCTGGTTGCTGCAGGCTAGACCAGACTGCTCAGGCTGCCATACCTCCTCATCAGAATGAGGGCTAGATCCCACCTATCCTTGGTTCCGGCTGGCTCTGCTCTTGCCTGAATTAATAATAATTCCTGGCTCTTCTGCCATGCTTATAATTTTGCAGCATTTATACCAATCTAGCATTTATACAGATCTAAAGCAAAGAACAACAGCATGAATTGCTTGTGTTACTCATTCTGGCTCTCCTGGGTCTCATTTGAACATTTTTTTTTTTGTTTCTCAGTGCCATCTTTACCAGGCTCCAGAGTTGCAACTTGGCATGGCTGACTACAAGCAGCTGGCACACCAGAACAATCCTGCTGAAATGAATGGAGTTTTGGAAGACTTAAACCCAATTGCCTGGATAAGTTACCTGATGTCTTCAAAGGGTGAAGACAGTGGAAATCTAAATACTTCGGTTGTTTCTGGCTCACAGCCTGCTAGAAGTCATGATTCCATAGACATTAAAGCATGCACTTAATGAAATCATCCAACTTATCCCATCCCTGGTCATTAAGGCATGTGATTGTGTGTTTAACTTACTTTCTTTGCAGTGTTGTCAGAAATAGCTGTTGATTTTCCTGCCACCTAAAGCTCTGCAGACTTTCTGCCTGGTTTTGGACCACTGCCGTGATGTTTCCAGAAGAAATGAAGTTTTACAGCCATACTGCAATGGGGAGATTCTGCATCCCGGCTGTGCTGGCTGCATCCTGCCCCACTTCTGGCAGCTGTGTCCCCCTTGCCCTCTGTTTCTGTAAGCCTGGGCATAACTCCCTCCCTGCCTTACAGACTCCCATGCTTTCAGAAAGGTCTCACTGGCTCTTAGCAAGGGAATACAAAATCTTTGAATGTAAGAAATGCAAACTCTGGGCTTTTTTTCTCCTTATTTTCTATAAATTATGCTCTAAGCTCCCTGTGATGTAAACACAAGGCTTGAAAGGGTTGATATGTCAACAAAATTTTAGTTTTCTCTCACACCTTCAGAAGGGTTAGGGATAGTCAAGGGTTTTACGTTACACTGGTTTATTCCAATTGTAACAACCATCATTATGCTTTCTAATCTTTTGTTAAGGACAAAGAAGGCGGGTAATGGAATGGAGGGAGAGTGCATTTAAATAATTTCTATTTCAAAGCTTTAAAGAAGGCTTTTATTTTACTTAGAGTTCACATGCTCTTTGCCCTTAGCAACAAAAATTTCAAGTAACGGAATTTCCCACGGAATGGCATTTCCACGTTTTTGAGCAGTTCTCGCAGCAACATGTACCTCAAAGGGGCAATGTGAGTGTTAATTAATTATGGATCCATCCTCACATGCATGGGACTTGCTGGCCCCAATCCAGCAGAGCACTTAAAGTGCATGTTTCTTGCCAGGCGTGCAAGCTGGCCCCCACAGTTTCTCCGAGTCCCTCTGCCTATATTTTACTGCCTATATTTTATTTTAAAGTTAAGCACATGCATCACTGCTGCACTGGAGTAGGGTCAAAGCATTCAGCACCTCACAGGCTGAGCCCTTCATATCTCTAGAGCATCTTAAGGTCTTCAGGAAAACGGCAGTGGTGTATCAGAGGCAAATGTTTACATATGGAGCTATATGTAAACATTAACATGTAACTGTGTGAGAATCCATAGATTGCTTGGTTTTCTTTTTTTTTTTTTTTTTTTTTT
>VZRU01007633.1:933346-946347 GCA_013398155.1 Pedionomus torquatus
GGAGGATTGCAGAAAATTTGTGTGTAATGCTACTCTGATGTAGCTATTGAAGAAACAAAGGCATCCATAAACTCATGGGGCTTTTTTATTCTTTTACCTTTGTTTCTTGTTAATCAACAAAGAGTGCTGAATTATTCCACAGCGGTTGGCTTTGTGTAAAAGAGCCCATTAGCACTGGGCCCACCTGAAGGCGGCAGGGTTGCAGGCCGGGCAGCTCCAGGGCTACTCCCTGTCAGGGAGCAAGCCACACAAACAACAGTGCTGCCCAAACTGCATTCTCCTATTCCCACGGGAATGTCCTCAATGCTCTGATTGATTTCAGTCGCTGACAGAGCTGGCTGGTGAATGTGGGATTTTCTGGCTTTGAGAGCCATATTGAAAGTGCATGTTGATTGAAGCCTCCTGGGACAGGTGGGTGGGAGAAGCTCCTTACCATCAGCCCCTTCTATTGTGTAGCAAAGCTTTTGAGAGTCAGTGGCCTTCGCTAAAAAAAAACCATGTGAACTTTGCGATAAAGTACCTAAAAAAAAAAAAAACACAACAACAACAAAAAAAAAAAAAACAACACAAACCCAAAACCAACAACATAAACAAACAAAAAAAACCCCAAAAACTTGCTGCCAGCAAATATAACAGTGTTTTGAACTAATGAGCCTTTCTGAGAAATAGTAAACCAGCAAATTTTCTTCCAAAACAGAAGAAACTAAAATACTGGACTCTTTGAGTAGCTGCACTGTTGAGGGCTATAGTATCTACTGAAATGTTGTTGCTGCTGAGCCAAATTTGCTTTTGTGGGCACTGTGGTATCTCTAATTACTGCTCAGTGGTGAAGAAGCCTGCAGGGCAGCAACTGTTAGCGGAGGGCTCTGTGAACTGATCCAACTGATCCTACTTGTGCTGGGTATCTGGTGTTACTTGTGTGTGGAGTCTGAAGAAAGGAAAGGGAAGAAAAAAAAAAAAAGAAACTGAATGAACCTGCTTGTGGTGGGGGAAAGCAGTCCTGTAAAACACTAGAAACCTTGGTAAGAAAGAAATTAAAATTAACATTTAAAACAACTGTTATCTCTTGGCTGTATCACTGGGTACAGCTCTTCTAAATGCTAATTCTCATCTTCTTATAATTTCCTAGGACTCCTTTAGCATGGCAATCCTGAGAATTTATTTCTATCTCCAATTGGTGCTTTAACAAATGGAAAATGATATGAGTTAAACTGGAAGCCTGTCATTGTTAGAAGCCTGCTGCGCTGTCAGACCTGTGATCCTCCTGGCTCTGGAAGCGGGTAACTCCCAGCTTCAAAAGACAGAACAAGAAACTGCAAAGGAGGTGGGTGTAAAGGTGTGTGGCAGTGTGAGCCTCAACTTATGTGAATCATCCTACGATAACCTAGCATTGTAGCAGACTGTACTGTGACCTGAGTGACCCTGAACCTCAGAACCTCTGTGACTCTGTCATCTTTCTTCTGTGCTGTTAATTCCTCGAGGGGAGAACTGCATGATGTGGCAGTGTCAGGAACATCATTATTGTCCTTTGTCGTCATCCCACAAGTGTTATCTTACCTCCCACTTGGAACTAGACCTCTTATTGACTGCCAAAACAAAAAGGTACTGATGGATGGTCTCAGAAATAGCTTTTTGCTAATTATCTAATTACAGCTAATGTCTGTTTTGTGCATGTATTAGTGTATGTCAATGCTTCTTATAGTCTATTTGAATAGGATATGCAGATCAGGCAGTGAAAGGAAAAGTGGTGTTTGGCTTTGCAGGCATGTTGGTAGGTGGGTTGGGGTGCACAGCTGGACCAGAGGACTCTACCAAGCAAGGGAAGAGTGTTCTCCTGCCAGCACCTCCAACCAGGAGAGAAGAACAGGTGCCAGCAGCAATGGCTGGTGTGGGACCCCTCCTGCAGGCAAATTAATATTAAGCAGGAGGATTAAAGGCTTTTGAAGATAGAATATCTTCTCCTTTCATAATATTTTTCTTTTCAGCCTCCATAAGGCTTGGCACAGGCTAGGGTGCTACAAAGCACTCCTTTTTTTTTTTTTTTCCTTTGCTCAGAATGTCTTTAATTCTTGGCAGGGCTAAGTCTGTGTGTAGATAGGAATACACTCCAGCAAAGCTGGGGCCTCCTGCAAGGCCACTCGCTTGGGTCTCTCCACTCTAGGACTTTTGCTGTGTGCAGACTTCGGCTGCATGATTCTCTTGTGGCAGGCAAGTGGAGCTCCTAGGGGCAAAGGCACCAACATCAGGACTCATGTGTACAGTGGGGAAATGCAGGTGTCTAGAAATGAGGTAGAAAAATAATTTTGTAGACCATAAAGGCAACTGAAAACTCCCAGCTCAGAGGGAGAGGAGCAGATCAGATCATTGCAGCATGAACGTGAGCAGTGAGCTTTGCACTGGCGCTTCCTTTCTGGAGTGGAACCATCTGGAAACAGTTACCAGGTTTGTCAACACAACCGAAATGACCAGGTCTTCTAGGAGCATGGAGTCTGCACATCACCCCTAGAGTCGTGGAGTTCTCTTGGCCACAGCTTAGTCCCTGACCACACTTACTGCCATCAGGAGTTCTGTGCTAAAGTAAAAGCAATCAAGAGGTACATGTCAACAGGCTATTCTCCGAGCTGTGTCTCCCCTCCAGGCTTCTCAAAGTGCTGGATCTTTCAACACAGATTGGAGCCTGGAGCACCTGTCTAGCATTGGGAGAGGAATCTTTCCAAGAAATTAGTGTGACATGAAAATGCGTTTCAAAGCTCTTTATCAACCCCCTCTGAAAGCTGCAGTACCTGCACCATTGCTATGGCTGAGGTCACTGGGGACCTACTTCTTTGCATGATGTAAGCCAATTGATTTCAGTGGGCACTTGATGCCTGTGTACACCTTAAGATTTTTAAGGATCCCAAGTAAAAACATAAGTCAGTGTCAGGTGTTTGTCGGTTTTGTGATTCAGCTGGAGAGGGAGCTCAATATTCTCTTAATAGTTTGCTCAAATAACGTTTCTTAGAATCCATTTTTCTAAAGTGGTGGAAAAAAGAAAATCAGGAGAGCAGCAGAGATAATTATAGCCAGATTTGCTCCTTTTTTTTCCTCTGTCTTCAAAATACTGCAGTGTTATTGCCAAAATTCCTCATTCCTTCTCTGAAACCATCCTCTGTCTCTTCCATGGACAGTGCTGAAATATAATGCAAATGTGAGCAGTTAAAAAAGCCTCTATGTGAAGGCAACAAAATCAGATTGGTGTAGTAACTCAGTGACGTTTATCTCTGTCGTCCCGTCTCCTCCCCCCTTAAACAGTGCTATTTTATGGGAAAATAAATCCTTTTGGACTTCTGTAGCTGACTTGGAGCTACAGACCTTTACTACTTCAAGAACAGGAAAACAGGGAAGAGAGAGGTAATTTCTGAAGTGAAATTAAATCAACCACAAAATAAAACACTTCCAAAGACACTTCATTTTATGTCAGTTCAGAGGAGCCATCTGGATTTATGCCACCTAAAACCAAAATATCAGTACATGCTTCAGAACTTGTGGTTCCTTTAACACTTTGTGCCGTTCAGAAACAGTAAGGCAAATGTAATTGGGTCTTGCTATACCTCTACTACTAATTAGAATCTGTTTTGCAACGTATTCATCAAACAAAAGAAGAAATAATAGGTTAACATAACTATTATTCTCTTGTAATAATCCCCAACTGTACAGATTATTTTTCAGAAATACGACCAGTATCTTGCAGAAAAGATGACATCTATTGGCTTAATATTCTTCTGTATGCTGATGAACATCCTAACAGGTAAGATTACTGCTGAATTTATTCTCATTTATTTTTTCAAACAGCCAGACATACTTTGTTACAAATACAATATCTTCTATTTAGTATCAGATATTGCTTGTGTATTAATTACAACTGCTCTGGCTGTTAGTTAAGAGTACTTGGTTTGTAGCACTGAGTGACTGCACATGGGGAATTCCTTATTCACCTGTTCAAGAAACAAAAACCATTTGGCTGTACAGAGGCTCCTATGTGTGCATTAAAAAACTTGTCTGCTTCTGGCTACACAGCAAACCTTTTATTAACAGAAAGCCCTTCTGTGTGGGAGCTGGTACTGATGAGTTTCCTCTCTATCTACAGATGCCCGATCAATCCAGGATGGACACGGTAATTCTTAATGTTTTTCTTTGTATCACTAACAATTAGAAGAGTCATTTTTAACTCCTAGACCTGATCTCCAGCAGTGATTTTTTTTTTTTTTTTTTTCTCCTTGGCTGGAATGCTTATTAACCTTAGTGGGCTGTGGAAGGATTTTCGTGTAGTTGTAGTAGGGATACAAGAGTGGACTTTTAAAAATTTCTTAAAAATTACAATTAAAGGATTGTAATTAATGATTAATAATAGAGCTACTATATTTGCAGTCTTAAAACAAAAAGGGGTTATAGCCAAGTCACCAACTCTGTTCTCTAAAGTTGTAACTGGAAAGCACTGGACTTATAACCATATTAGACATCTGAGAATTCTGTCTGTCCTGAACAGTAAAATAGTGTCTTCTTATTGGCAAGAAATACTGACTTTCATGACAGAAAGCTTAACACTTACAGACTGCCACAAATCCAATTGAAGAAATGTTGGAATAAATCCCTTAGCATAGCTACCCTGTGGTTTGTGTCACTTTGTGTGATTAGCCCGCTGGATTAGTGTCTGCTTTTGACTGGGGGCAAAAAAACCCCAAACCCTCAACACCTTAATGATGTTTACACAAGCTTACTGATGATTACTATTAGTTAAGCTCTCTTTGGTGTTTTCAGACAGAATTCTTTCTGAAAACAACAAAGTTGTGCAGAAATATCTGCTGCTATTGCTGGTGTACACCTGGGCTAGCATAAGGACGGCCAGCAGCATTCTGACTGCACAGATACAAATACACAGGGGAGAATATTATAGCAGAAATGGAAAATAGAAAAATACATATGGAATAAGGGCTAATATGACTACTTTTAATTCAAAAATTAAAGCGTGCTCTGTTACGCTTCCTTATGGTTCTAAAAATCTTTTGAATGCAGTATCTGTGTTCTCACAAGTTTAAGGGTGCTATCGTATATTTCTGCACCACAAATACCTCTGCAGCAACCTCTTTGACACACACTCTCCTGACTATCTGAGAATAAAACCTTGCTCAAGCAGTGTCCTGCTGCTCTCATTATCAACAGTTACAGTTTTCTTTCACACTGGGCCAAGCAGCAGACTGCAAAGTGAATCTAAGGTCAACTGGTACAAACACTGAATTCTCCTCTGCAGACAGCATTTGCCTGGTTCATTTGATTTGTCATATGCCATCTGTGCCAGTGCACTGCAAACTTTACTCTGTAAAATTAACGTCTGAATATAGAATTGCTGAAGGCTTTTAATTCCCACTAAAGACCTTGGTTCCAAGCTGAGCCTGGTAAGTGAAATGGCTCCCATTTATTTAAATGGGCTTTAATTGAAATTAAAATACTGGCATTAGCTTTGCTGCACAGAAAGACATTTGTAACTATGCGGTCTCAGCAAGTGTTTACATTTTTATACATCTGCTTCGGTGTTTGCTCGGATTCAGCCCCAATGGTGAAATGCTCCTGCATTTTCAGTTTGCTTTTGCTTTCCTGCTGAACTGGAAATCTTGCTTCAATGAATATCTCATTTCCTGAATATTTTTAGAGCAGAGACAAATGCAGCTGTCTTGCAAGTGGCAAGGCCTTTCCTTTCTGTTTCCTTATCCCGTTTTCTATGCCTCCCTAAGAAGAGGCGTAACTCTAGGGTACCACGCAATACCAGGACAGCAAGGACCCAGTCCCTGGGAGCCCAGGGCACCTCTGGCTTTGTATGGAGCTGAGATAGAAGGGGGACAACTGCCTGGCTTCTTTCCCTGGCAGAGCAGGCAGCCACAGGGGCACAGTGCAGGTGTTGGTGCCTTATTCCTTGTATTATTATATTGGGCAGAGGAAATAGTGTGCAGGAGGAATGGAGAAAACTGGCTTTAAATTGCAATTACTCTTTGCTTTTAAATACCCATCTGCCCTCTAGAAATCAAACCAGCCCAGGGAATTCTTGACTTGTCCTAAATGCTGGTGGTGTCCCTTCATTCTGCTCTAGTGAGACCCTGCCTGGACCACAGCTGAGCGAGTCAGGGTTGCTCAGCCTGGACAAGGCTCTTCCAGTATCTGAAGTGGCCAGTGGCCTTTCAGTTATCCGAAGGAGGTCTACAGGAAAGCTGGAGAGTGACTTTTTACAAAGGCATGTAGTAATAGGATGAAAGGTAATGGCTTCAGGCTAGAAGAGGGTAGATTTAGACTAGGTATTAGGAAGAAATTCTTTACTATGAGGTTGCCCAGGGAAGCTGTGGATGCCCCATCCCTGGAAGTGTTCAAGGCCAGGCTGGATGGGGCTTTGAGCAACTGGCCTAGTGGAAGATGTCCCTGCCCATGGCAGGTAGGTTGGAACTCAATCTTGAAGGTTCCTTCCAACCTAAACCCTTCTGGGATTCCAGCCCTGTGTCTTGTCCCATTCCATCACTCCTGGAGCAGAGGGCACTGGTTCTATCAGGTGAAGAGCCATCTTCTGTGGTGTGGAATATGGAAAGTGCAATGGCTCTGCTGCCCTTCTCCTGCTAGAGGAGACCGCATGCCCCCCTAAAGCCTCCTCAGAGGACCCCAAGCCACAATGGCTCCCAGGCCCGAGCTTTCAAAATTAATTCTTCACATCCTCGTGAAGAATTCTTCACATTCCTCCTTTTTTTTTGTTGATGTTTACAAATTTTAGATCTCCACCAGGGATCTGCAGCCTTGCCATACTGGCCCTTTTCATCCAATGATTTCTGGTCCTATGTGGAATATTTCCGGACGCTGGGAGCCTACAACAGGATTGAGGAAATGGCCAGAACCTTCTTTGCCCAGTTCCCTTTTGGAAGCCGTTTTGGCTATCATGTGCCCAACCATGAGCACTAACTTCTTTGCTGGTGCTGAGATGTTTAAGCAAATATATGGCTGCCAGTGAATGCACCCTGAATTGTCCCCTCAGCCACCTATAGCAGGCTAGCTCATGCTTTAAAGTAGCTTTTGTGTGGAAAAAAATAGTCGCATTGGTGTGAAATCAATAAACTTCTTGATTCTGCTCTGAGTTTTGGGGAGTTTTTGTTTGTTTTTTTTTGTTTTTTTTTTTTTTTTTTACGTATTGATGCTCCCATGTCACCTTGGGAAAGGTCACATAGCGTCCTCGGAAAAGCCGGGCGCCATTTTCCCCGCTTCAGGGCTGGGGCCCGCCCTCATCGCCATGGCAACAGGGCGCACATACCGCCCCTGCCCCGGGATGACCAGTGAGAGGCGAGTCCGCCGACTGTGCAGAGCGGCCCCCAGCGGTCCGGCCTGAAAAGCGGAAGTAGTCCCCGAGTGGCCGGAAGGGGCTGTGAGGAGGGGAAGGGAGGAGGTGCTGCTATGAAGCCGGCGGTGGACGAGATGTTCCCTGAGGGAGCCGGTCCTTACGTGGATCTCGATGAGGTGACCGGAGGGCGGTGTTGGGGGAGCTGATCTGCCGCGCTGGAGGGGGTCGGGGCTCTGGGTGGCGGCGGGGCCATGCTGCCCGGCTGCGGCCCAGAGGCGCTGAGCGCCTGCTTTCCCAGGCAGGGGGAAGCACGGGGCTGCTGATGGACCTGGCCGCCAACGAGAAAGCTGTGCACGCCGACTTCTTTAACGGTGAGTGCCACCGCGTCCCGGCGGAGCGGGGTAGGTAACGTCTTGGGCCTGCCAGGTAGCAGCTGGAGAAACCGAAGATTATAAAAGTAAACCTCGCATGCTTTGTTTCTGATCTCATGCCTTTGGTGCCTGATAATCGTTAAAAGTCTTGCTAACCACGCTTCTAGTGGGTGCTGTCATAAGGGTGCTTCGGTGTTAAATGATGAGGGTGGGAGTGATGCTGTGCCGCTGTTTACCCTCCTGAAGGTATTAGGCACTTCAGCTTGTTAATCGTGGCTTGGATTTGTTCGCATAACAAATAGCTCCTATTAAACAGTGCAAACACACGTGAAAACGTGAACAAAACTTTACAAATTGACTCTGGGTATTACTATGTTTTACAAATAATTTTTTAATGTCTTTAAGGTATGTATGTATGCGTATTTATCCAAAGCAAAATGAAACTTTCAGGTTTATGTTTTCTGCATTTGAAAGTCAGCTGCATGCATACAAGTATATATGGCTGCTTTTAAAGAGGGGAGCAGTTATGTATCTGGCCACTTAGGTGTGGAATATAAGTCACCTTATATTTGCTTACTGGGATTTTTTTAATGCTTCTTAAGAAGTATATTTAGACACTTTAACAGTGAATTTCAGATATGTTATTAAATCTGGTTGCTGTGGTGATGTTGATGTCACAAACTGGTATTAATTCTGAAATAAAATAGGTTTCTCGTGTTGCACAAGACTTTGAATATAGGAGAAAAAGGAAGTTTAACTTTGATATACTCTCAACAGTTGTGAGGGACGAGGCTTATAGTTGGAGCCAGCATATTTAGGAGTAAGTATTTCCATTAAGATCTACCATCAGGTTGTGGTATTACATTCCATTGGTAGTTTAGGATTCCTTCTATAAGAATATAGACTTAGTAGCTCATGCTTAATATATAAAGAAGTTACTGAGAGTACTTCCCCAAGATGACTAGAGGAGCTTCCTGAGAGAGAAATATTATTAGCACTTTCACAACAACAAAACATTATTTAAGGAAGGGATTTTTTGACAGTAAATCACAAATGCAAATGTTAACCCACAAAGTTTGTGTGTTCCTGGATACTATGATGTGAAGTCAGAATTCTGCAGGAGTGTCTGCATGTGAGACATCTAAAGCTAGTACTTGTTTAGTTCTGGAGTCAGAATCCTGGTTGATCCTCTCTGAATGTGAAGGCTACTTAATGCGTTTATAAAAGCCCATCCTTTGAAGCTTTACTTTGCTTTCATTAATTTAATTGCAAAGCTTGTATTATACAAGTGAAGCAGTTTAATTTGTGTACGATAGAGGTCTGGCTTGCTTTCTTCCCAACCTGATGTTACATTTCTAGTAACGGATGGTGCAGTAACTAATTTACTTAATTCAGCTTTATTTTTGTTTTTAATCCAAATAATGAAAAACTACACTTGTGGGCTATATGCATATGTTACAGTTGAAACTTTTAAGGTTAATTTTACCTTCTCTTATTTTTCTGTCTAGATTTTGAAGATCTCTTTGATGATGATGACATCCAGTGAACTTAGTTGTCCAGCTCTGCATGCTGAGATGTGGATTTTGTCTCTAGGATCGCCTGTGGTGTCCATTATTTATTAAAATAATGAGAAGAGGAAAATCACAGGGAGGGGGAAACTTGTATAAGCTGCTTGGGGAATATGAAAACCAGATGGTGAAAGGTAACAAAAGAGGGAATTGTGGACTGTTATTTCTAGGAAGCTCTGTGTAGTTTTTTCTGAGAACTTTACTTGCTGATACACTCTTCAATAAAATACTAAAAAAACCAAACCACCACTCCATCTCTCTGGGATATACTTTGAAAGTAGCTACTGCTGTATTCTGAGCTCTTTTAGAGAATGTTTTGGTTTTTTTTTAATAGATCATTCACTGTTACTTTCTGATATTACACAAAGATACATGGCAGGGTGTATTGCTGCCTAGAAAGGTTTTGTTCGTCTAAGGTGCTTGGTTTTTCTGAATAGTCTGTCATTTGCCAGTTGTGCTGAGTGTCCGTTGTCTTCTCTTTCAAGACAGATATTTGGCTACCATCAATACTTAACTTCGAATATGGGAAGCATGGGAATAAAAAGTAGTAATTTTATCTTGATATTTTAAGCAGAGAAATGTTCTGGTTCTTGACTGTGGGAATGCTTTGACTTAAAAATCTAATTTAATTTTTGAAATTGTACTCCTTAGACAGAAACTTATTTTAGGATTCAGGTATTGCAATTATTCATACTGATATGTATAGTGTATATGAATTTGTCTGTTACATGTTAATGCAGATTTGGACACAAGTTTTCAGGACGCTTTTAGAAATGTTTGGTTTTGTACCCTTCAGTGGTCACAGTGTATCTCAGAATGAAAGGTTAGTTTTTAATATATTATTTCAGAATCAAGAATTTAATCCTGTCTAATCTTAATGGGTCTGTATTCCATAAATTGATCACAAAAATAATACCGTGACTGGTCTTTCTTTAAAGACTTCACACTAATTAAATTTCACCTGGAGTGAAAACCTTTCCTCTCATACTTTTCACCTTTTCGCTTATTTACTTTAAAGGAGATCTTAAATGTAACAGTAAATATGCTGGCCCCAAGCTTAAAAATGTAAGCACAATAAAACCAGTAGGACTAGGTATCTTTTTCTTGTGTTCCTGTGGATTTCTCAGCATCCTCTGTTTCTTCATGCAGTGAATGTTAAATCTGCATTCTGACATTTACTCTGCTTAGTGTCTGATATTGGTGTGTCCCTGACGGAGTGCCCTTGCTGAGGCAGTCTCCTTTCTCTTTTCAGTGCTTGCTTTGCTTTCAAGCTTTCCTCTTGGAAACCAATGTAAATATACTGACTGAGTGATAGCAACTGTGCCTGGACTGTTTCTACCTTTGGTGCCGTGCTTTCTCCAAACTAGATTTTGAGAAATGAGCTGCTGCCTGTAAATGGAGGTGCATTCTGGGCAGACGCAAAACATGAAATAGATTTCAGAAGCAACCCCTGTCTCCTCGGCTTTTTTAGCCACTTTCTTTTGCTTGTTCCCAGATTCTTTAAGATGGTCACCTTAATTTTGGAATACTTCCTTGTCCATGTTTTATACAGACTTCTTTGTTTTTCATTTGCCTGCCTTAAGTTTGATCACAGCAGCAGGAGTATATTTATATTCTGTGATACAAAGCCATCTTGAATAGTTGCTCTGAGTATGAATGGTGTTCTAGTCCCTTTGCCTTCTTTTTAGAAATGCTCAAAACCTCAGTGAAGTGTTGGTTTGAAGGTGAGTAGTTCTAGCTTTGAAATTTCACCTTGCTTGATCA
This sequence comes from Pedionomus torquatus, assembly GCA_013398155.1. NCBI lineage: Eukaryota > Metazoa > Chordata > Aves > Charadriiformes > Pedionomidae > Pedionomus > Pedionomus torquatus. The sequence goes on from VZRU01007633.1 coordinate 944,395, forward strand.
AAACATTAAATCTGTCTTCATGAAACTGGGTAGAGGGCAAACAATGCTCATGGGTCCAGCATGGCCTGAAACTCAGTTTTCATCCCAAGTAGGATATAGTTATCCACTCAAGCTAGGTGCAGCTAACTTCTTGAGAAGCTTTCCAGAATCTCACTGTTTCATGTTAAAAAGCAGTCTAAGTAGCGCTGCTGGCACCTTGGAGGAATGGTATGCCTGTCTGTAGGGAAGGAACTTACTCTATGCAGTGTGAAAGTGTTGGGGCTGGTAAAATTCCCTATGAAGAAAACTGCTCAGTTTCATGGAGTGCCTTGGTGTGCAGCAGATGCCACTCTAGCAGTAGCTACTGTGAGTACTAGGTGGTTCCTAGTACTAGGTACTTCCCAGGTGTCATTGGATAATCATTGTGGGTGTGTCCTCTTGGGATGAAGTGAAATGAAAGGAAAGTTCTTCTGAGTCAGAATGGGATGATCCTGAGGGTACCTGTGTTGCTGTAGCTGCCTCAAGTATAAAGTTCTCACATAGTCTCATTGGCAAGGAGAGGAGCGTGTGTATACCTTACCTTTTCTAAAGAGGGCTGTCAATATGTAAGAACTTTCGTTGGGAACAGTAATTTGGGACCCTTTGGGGATGGTATTAATACGGAAAGGCTAATCTAAGAACAAAATGCCTTTCATCTTTAAGTGGTTTCTGTGTTACCATTTGTCAAGCCTTTCAGACTAATTAGTCCGCAGGCAGTCAGCACGTTGTCAAGAAATTATTGCAAACTGTCAGAATCTCTAATAAAAATGGATTCAAAGGGCTTTTGCCTGCATTGGCCATTTCATGTACTGAGCTTTGATTCCTGTACCTCTTGTGGAGGTTGATACCACTCATAATGGGGGTTTCTGAGTGAAAGAACAAGCCTGTTGGAGTAGCTTTTTGCACCCATTTAGACTTAGGTGTATTACTTTATTAGCTGCTGAGTATTGCTTGGGATTTCAATGTCTGAATAGATTTGCAGAGGTGGTGAGGCTGGTGTTATGAATTGTCGCGCTGACTTCAGTGGGACAGCTGGCAATGCATTAAGCTGACCTTCTGCACAGGTCTTGGCAAGATGATGTCTCCAGGGCTATCAACGCCTTAGGAAGGGGCACAGCCAGTTGTGCAGCACAGATGAAAAGGAATAGCTTCAAAACACTAAAATGTCAGCCTGTTCCCTTTGATGTGCTCACAAGGCCAATTCTCTGTTTGCAGGAAACTGCTAACTGCCACTGTATATTCATAGGAATTTAGAATGTGTGATTTATTTTGAGCTGAAAATAACCAAGTCATTGTGAGGGAGAGAAAGTTACCATGCTAAAGGAAGCTGGCTGTCAGCTGTGCATAGTCATTCTGCAGTGCCTTTTCTGAGCTGGCTCCCAGACTTGGAGGAGTATCCAGCGTTCTCCTGTTCTTTGTGTGAGCAAGAACAGACGAGCTCAGACCTACCCAGTAGTAGAAAAAAGAACCCCCAAAATAACCAAGGAAAACCCACTACTGGGTTTTCCTTGTGTGTGGGTTTTTTTGTGTGTGGTTTTTTTTTTTCTTTTTTTTTTCCCCTTAGTTAACTTCCAGGGACTTAAAATAAAGGGTTTTCCTTTCAACACTTAACTGAAGTTTGTTAACACTGAACTTTGGGTTGCAACAACCCCAGGCAGCGCTACAGGCTTGGGGAAGAATGGCTGGAGAGCTGCCTGGTAGAAAAGGACTTAGGGGTGTTGGTCGACTGTCAGCTGAGCATGAGCCAGCAGTGTGCCCAGGTGGCCAAGAAGGCCAACAGCATCCTGGCCTGTATCCACCACTGTATCACAGTGTGGTGAGTAGGACCTGAGAGGTGATCGTCCCCCTGTACTCAACACTGGTGAGACCCCACCTCGAGTACTGTGTCCAGTTTTGGGCCCCCTACCACAAGAAAGACATTGAGGTGCTGGAGCA
>VZRU01007633.1:946661-980413 GCA_013398155.1 Pedionomus torquatus
GTAGAGAGGCGGGGGTTGGTCTCTTCTCCCAGGTTACAGATGATAGGACAAGGGGCAATGGCTTCAAGTTGCACCAGGGGAAGTTCAGGTTAGATATTGGGAAATATTTCTTTACTGAAAGGCTTATCAGGTATTGGAATGGGCTGCCCAGGGAGGTAGTTGAGGCACCATCCCTGGAGGTATTCAAGAGAGAAGTTGACATGGTGCTCAGGGATATGGATTAGTGTTGGGTGGTGCGGTGTGTGTTTTTGTGTGTGTTTTGTTGTTTTATATTTTTCCCATTGGTTGGACTAGATGATCTTAAGAGGTCCCTTCCAACCTCTGTGATTCTGTGATTCTGTGAAATCATTTAATCATTTGGTATTTTTTCCTCAATAAAGGAAGAATTGATTTAGATGAATAAATCTAGGTCTTCCTGCTTCCCTGGGGTGCTGGGAAGCTGGCAGGCATCTTCCCACTCTCAATGTGCAGTTGTTCAGCGCACATGAAGGTGCTGGAGAGATGGCAGTGCTCCCTGTCACTGATGGGGCTGGAATGCCAGTGTCACATCAGGGCTCTTGGAAAAGCAGTAGCACAATGCAAGTCAGTCCTTGGCAGCATGGATGGCTTTGAGGACAAGGATTTGCTTCCAGGTTTTCCTTCCAATTTTTTGTTTGTTTTCAATTTGCCTTTTGTTTGCTCCAAACCTTTGTTTGGTCTCTGCCAATTGGCTGGGTCAGAATGCTAATCCAAATGTCAAACTTTTTCTCAAGCTACTCCAAGGTGCTCAGAGCAGAGGGAGGGAGGAGCAGAGCCTTCTAGAGCTTCTGGTGATTTTTTTTTTTTTTTCATTTATGGAAAAGTCATTTTGCATGTAGCAAGTTTCCAGTCAGCTCTGACTTTATCTGTGTTCACAGCACTTGGTCTGCAGGTGTGACATGTATGTACAAACCTTATATAAATCCTGTGTGAATCATATAAACTTAGAACTTCTTGAGGAAAAGGATTTTGTATATTGCTGTGAGTATGCAGATGTACAGCTGAGAGTGTCATGTATGAGGTGGGTGACTGAGCAAGGGAATATGTACCAACAATGGAGTGTGACAAAGCATCCCTGGTGCAGACAAGAGCTGCCCCCACTGGTGGAGTCTGAGTGCCCCGGGCCTGTCTGTGAGGACATCTGAAGAGAGGACTGTTGTTACTGGGCAGTGGCTCTGCATCCTGGCTGAGAGTTTTCTGTGTGTCCCTACTCCTGATTCCCAATAAAGCTTGTGGAGCTTTTGGTCTCTTGCTACTTTGAAGCAGCTTCTGTGTCCCTGGGGTACAGGTGCTGTGGGATGGGTGTCCCCCTCCTGTGTTTTACCTTGTCCAGGACTGATCCACCTTGGCTTTAAAACACTTCCCAAAACATGTTACAGGACTACCATTGCTTCTCTAGAAACCAGCTTCAAGGCAGAGGAGAAGCTGTACTGAATCCTCTGGGCAGAGCACCACGTTGGGAGGGAGCTGCATGTGAAGGGGTGTGTAGCTTCATGCCCAAGTCATTCCCCATCTGACTTTCCAAGGGACTTAGAGCGTGGCTTCAAGAGGGATTGCCTGCTCTGCCTCTCCCTGGTGCTTCTCCATGAAGCTGTTCTGCTTTGTAGGAGGCATCCCACAGATTTCTTGCTGGGAATCCTGATATTCCACAGAGAAAGGAACAGATGTTGATGTTTAATGTTTCCATTTCATGGGGAATAAAGCTTTCCATCCCCTTGGAGTGGATAAAGAGTACTAACCTGCACTCGGACCAAGAGAGGTCACACAACTGTCCTCAAGATGCTGGGCTGGTCTCCTGAGTCTAAGGATGACCTGGGCATGGGTTTGCTGGTTTACAGTCCTGTGGCAGATGAGTTTTCTCATCATGCACCTACATCTAGCACAAATGTCATTTGACAAGGTTGTCCGCTGCCAGCCTTGCTCCCGATCTGAGTGGGCTCAGGAGTGGTTTCCTCCAGAGTATATTGACGTATAAACTTTAAAACTGATGCCATTTTCTGCGTGGAAGTACAGTTGGCTGATTAGCTAACTGTAGGGCTTTATCCTAATCCCTCTGCTGCCTTCCATGCTGAAAAGCCTCTAGTGAGTTTATACTTCACAAATAAATATGATACAGGTCTCGCTGGCAATTTATCTCTTTCTTGTAGCTCTTCATGGTTAAGTGCAGCTGCTATTTATATTCCAATTAATTACTGGCACAAGTGATAACATGGGATTGAGGCATGATTAGGCTCAGGCTATAATTGTGTTTAAAAGGGTCTATGGATGCTTTCACAGATGGTGTCCCTGCTGGATGGGACTGGCCAGTCTCTGCAGCTGTAACCACATTATTTCTCCCTGATTCTTAATGCAGTGACTTAAATCTTTCATTGGGGGGTGTTCTTGCTTTCTGCCTTCTGCTTTTGCTGCCTTCCTGCTGTCTTGCTCTGAGTGTCAATACAGGAAGGGAAGAGCCAAACACAGCTCTCAGGATCAAAGGAGCCAAGTGCTCTCTTTATAACCTGCCCTTATTACAAAGTGGCAAACAAGACCTCAATCTTGTTGTCTTCATCATAGTGGTTGCTACCTAATGGGAGCTGCTGGCAATGTTTTGGCCCTGAGGCATTCCATTTCTCTGCCTGCAGCAGTACGTTATTTTCTGAAGCGAAAACCAGGCATTTAAACCTGCCACAGCTAGAGTGGCAGTAAATTGTGAGACTCAACTTTGTACTTGGCATCTGTTGTCACAATTGGGTTACAAAAAAAAAAAAAAGAAAAAAGCTCAAAACAATTAAATTTGTTGGTGGGCAGGTGGTTCTGTGCCCTTTTAGCATGCCACTGTCATTCTTGGCTCCTTCCTTACAAGGTATAATCATATGTTCAAAGCAAGCCCTGTGCAATCCTCTGGAGCTAGCCCAGGCCTTGCATATGTGCCAATTTTGGCCAGGTTTCCCTATCCCCCAGGTTTACGAAGCATGGAGGAGAGTAAAGCTGCAACAATTCAACAATGGAAAAAGGTTGGATTCATTAGGAACTCCCCTAAGCTTGTCCCTCCAGGACCTCTTTACCCTCCCAAGCCCTATCTGCAGCTCTCCCCTAAAAGCAGTGTGGTGCCCTTGGGCTACTGTGGTCAACCTGACTATATGCCCCTGGCATAGCAGAGCCAGGGAGGTAGTGGTTTGATGTCCATACCACATGCAGGGATTCTGGTGCTTCCTGAGCTATTAGGGCTCCCTGGGATGGCTTGCAGCCCGGTGGGGTAGTTGCTGGCCATGCTCAGCTGCTGCTGCTGAAGCTCCTCAGCCCATTTTTGGCTTGAGACTCTACATGTAGACACCTGCAGGGCTTGGCAGCCCCTGGGGGCAAAGATGGCTCCAAAGGCAGCTTCAGAGCTCAACCCAGGCTGCAGCTGGGGTAGAAGTATGTTTACTGATGGGGGTGAGTTCTTTGCCTGCCCTTCCCTGACTCTGTGTTTGGTTTGTTGATGGGGAGAGCCTCTGTTGGGAGCATTTGCCCCAGGGGAGAGCTAGGAGGGGGCTGACTGCTGCTCCTGGGGTTACAAAGCAGCTTTTTGGGTGAGTAGTGGCTTGAGTAGTAGGGACTTGGTGCATGCTAGGGAGGTGTTTGTGTGTGTCTCTAGCTGAGCTCCATAGAGAGCTTTACTGGCTTTTGAGGTGCCTGGTGGGGACAGGCACAGAGTGACAAAGGTACCCTGCATGGAGCATCCTTGTCAGAATGCTGGGAGGAAGACACCTCTAGACTCACATCCCTCACGGTAAATATCCTGGTGAAGCTGCATTTCAGCATTTATGACTGTGACAAGGGGGAAAAGCCATTACACAGAAAGCCCTAATGTTTTCTTTAAAACTTCTGTAAGTGCTTTGTCTTATGTTTATGGGGTTTCTTTCTTGATAAAGCACAGATCACATAAAGGGTGTGCAATTAGCAAGCAGGAAATCTCTGCTTGATCAGGATTTTAGCCTGAGATTCAAAGCCTGAGGTTTAACCCTTTAAAGTGTGTTTGAAAATGTCCTGTAAAAGACAGAAGTCCTTACTGGCACTTCTTGGGCTGAGAGGAAGCTTGTGGTAGAGCTGTCATTCTGTTCTGCTGCCCTGTCGTGGCCCTGCCCTGGGTTACTGCAGGGGCAAACACCTCTAGTACTGAACCCCTGCTTGATCCTTCTGAGGAACAGAGCCCCCAATGACCCTGGTTTTGATGTCCCCATGCAGCATGTGAGGAGGCAGGCAGCTGCATGTGAGGGGGAGTTTGGAAAAGCCATGTACAGGGTGATAGAAAGGCTACATATTTAATGATTAGGTAAGATCTAAGACCTTAGGTACTAATATACAGGATTCCTGTGGAGCTTTGGCATCTTATCTTCTGTGATAATGTGAATGTGAATATGTATAAGACACATATTCTGCTCAAATATGAATATAGCAGTGATTGCAGTATTATGTGATACTTCTTTCTGGACACACAGGCACGAGGACCCCCAGCCTGACAGTTGGGACAGGGGAAGACCCAGGACCAAAAGCAGAACCAGGCTTTAAAACAGGGATTTCCAGCCTAGGTCTCTGCTGTGGGGCTTGGTTTGGTCCTTCATGTAGCTCTCTGCCATCCTGCTGCCATGGTGGTCAGGAAGCTGACCTGGGGTTGATGGTGACCCTGGGCCTCTGCTGGGGTGCTGGTTTTCTGCCACAAGGTGTGACAGCACCTGCAGCATCCTGAATGGTTTGGATTGTGGTGTGGAACAATGCAGAGGGGTGGTGACCACATGGAGTTCAATGAGACTTTCCCATAAGGGCCAGCGTGGCCCAAGGTTATAATAAGTGCTGTACTTCTCAGACTACATCCGTGGTAACTTGAGGTAGGAGATGCTATTGGCTTGGGTTGATGTCATATCAACATGGGTCATGCTGTAAATGGGGCTGTTGCAGGGGCTGTTTAAGATACCCTGGACTCTGCCCTGGCCTAAAGTCCATGGCATTGGATGTGTGTGGCAGTGTGAAAAGCCCTCTAAGCCTCTGAGACCTGGTATATGGGATAAAACTGTAAGCATATTTGTCCCTGCTGCATCGCAGCAAGGAAAGGAATAATTCATTTTGGCTGCCTCTTGGAAACTAGTCTTTAAACTAGTATATCCTCCTAGTGTTTATCCCCAAAATGCCTCTTTAGCACTTTGGTTGTTTCTATATTCCCTGCCTTCAGAAAATCCATCTGAAAATATTTGAAAAAAATACTGCAAAAGCTCTGACTTGCTCCTTTCAATTTAAGCCTCTTATGCCATTTGATCCAGCAATGCTGCATTTTTAAATCTCCTTTTGTTTATGTATTAGGTTTTTTGAGTTTGTGTGATTTGTTTTTTTTTTTTTTTCCCTATTCCCTTACCATTAATTCACACAATGGGGTTTGTCCCAGCTCTCTGAATTCAGCATGATCAGATTGAACATCAGTTTAGCTTTTGCTATGTCTAGTATGCTTATAGCCTCCTGGGCCAGTGGCCAGCCCTCTGGCTTGCTGGTCAAGGTGGGTTCAGGCACAGAGGTTTTGGGGAAACAGTCTGGAAACCAGAACTCATCCAAAAAGGAAGAAATACAGTGTGAGGTGGTGAGATGCTAAAGCTAGATGGAAGTTAGAACGCTGGAAGTTTCTTGGGAAAGCAAACAGGGAGGTGTTCCTGTGTGTGCCAGCCTTGGGTGCTGGAAAAAAAATATAAATAATTGTGTGGGCTGCCTGGTGAGGCTAGGAGAACATCTTTTTCTTCAAACCCTTCCTAATGACGCATACAAAATTGCAGAAGCGTTTTCATTGAATGAGTTCTTTATTGTTGTTATTATTTGTAATGTAATTTACTGGAGTGTAGAAAATGCTGCTGTTGGAAGTGATTCAGTTGAAGCTCTTAATGCCTTTTTTTTTTTTTTTTTTTTTNCTGATCTGTGTTAGCTTATTCTGAAGCGTAATGGGAGTCGTCTTTGAATGTATCTGAGAAGCCACCAAATCCTCTTTAACTAGAAACCAAACAAGCTCCTCGGAGAACAGTTTGATGGGATTGCTGCTAATCTCAGCCTTAATACTCTTCCTCTGTTGCGCTAACCTGGTCGAGAGCTGGAGCAGGTCCTGGGTATGTCCCAGGAGCCCACTCAACATGGGAGGTTGCACCATCCAAAGCTCTGCCCAGCTGATGTGCCCACCATTGCTAATGGCACACTTCTGGTGTGTAAAAGAAGACAGACAGAGCTAGCTCTCAATTTCTGACTGTGCTTGGGAGCTACTCAGAGGGGAGGTGGGCCAGGACCCTACCAGCTTGCAGGTGGAAAATGCAAGGTACTGCTTGTTTGCCCCATGCTGACGGCCCATGGCTGGACAAGTACTTAAGCCATTGCTTGTAGCACCAGGTGAGTGATCTGGGCAGCGTCACCTCCACTCTGAGGTCCCCTTTGCCCAGGGGTCTTGAGGGACCGTCTGTTCCCTAATCAGACACAGTTTTTGCATTGCTGGCAATTGCTGGCATTTCTGAACTGTGGCCAACACGTCTGTGACCATGTCAGGATCCCCAAGGCCCTGCAATTAATGGGCTGCTTTTGTTGTTCACTGCCGTTCATAGGCTTTTCAGATAAATCAAAAGAGGAGATCCCTGCTCTAACTCAGCGTGTTGTCTACATTAGAGAGAATAATAGGGGATAAACATAAAGGGAAAATCAAAGGATTAAAATCAATGAAAGTTAATAATCTGAATATATTCAAAGATCTGGGCTAAAGAAGGGAAACAACAAACCATGGGTGGAATTCAGAGGCCCTAATAAGAGAGGGAATTACAGTGGGAAAAACAGAGTCATCCATTCCAGCTGACAACAAGAACAGAGATGGCTTTCATAAATAGTCTTCTTCCACTCAAATTTAAAAAGTGTGTACCCTTGTTTTAAATGAATTTAGGTGGTTCAGAAAGGGAAATTTACCAAATTTTCTCTTATCAGTTTTAAATTTAAGAAAAGTCTAGCCCTTCTCGAGAGTTAATCTTTCATGATGTGACAGGAGTGGTATTTGACTTTGGGCCCAAGTTTCCACAGGGGGAGCAAGAGCAGAGGTAGGATTGAACTCTCAGTCCCACAAAAGTCACTTGAGTGTAACCTCACTGATTTCACAGGTGATAGGGTCCACCCTTGGCAATCGTTGCCCCCACGAAAGGCAAATACAGTATAGCCATAGCGCCAGTGCCCCCAGACACTGTCTGGGGTTAAGCCACCTCATGCTCTCCCATGTCGCACCCCTTGCTTTAATGGACATCCAGATCTGGGTACAGGAGGAAGCCCATGAAAGTGGAGTCGTTGATGTTGTCGGCGTAGACGCCGTTGTTGTCCCCCTCCCCATACACCTGAAGCCAAACCTCATCCCCAGAGCTGAGATGCAGCAAGACGGAGCCACTTGCTTGGTCAACGTTGTTCGTTTGGAACTGGTCATAGGTGAAGATCACTGCCTTGTCCTTCTTGTAGAGGCTGACCTTGACATCCGACAGGTAGACCGTCAGATGGTAGGCAAAGTAGTATGTGCCAGGGATGCTGCAGAGGAACTTGCCCGTGCTGGCATCGTAGTGGCTCTGCTCGTTGTAGAAGATCTTGTTGAAGCGGATGGGTACATTGGGGTGGGGGGCTCGCTCCTTCAGCCCCACGCTGAAGGCGGAGCGGTAGACAAAGGCACCTTCACCCTTCTCCCCCTTCTGCCCTGGGTATCCAGGAAATCCTCTTGGCCCTTCCTGCCCTGGAACTCCTATTTCACCTTGGTCACCTTTGGGGCCTTCCAAACCTGGGGGACAGAGTAGGGATGGGGAGTTGTTTGCACTGTGCTGGCAGCCACTACCCATTGCCCTGAAATGCAGAAGGGGCTGTGGCATCAGGATCTGCTCAGCAGCATAGAACAAGGGATGTCCCCGAGGAAAGGCTGGATGACATCAGCACCCCCAGGAGCTGAGACAGTGAGTGGAAAGCCCTCTCACCTCCTTGGTTGTATGCATTGCTGTCAAGAGCAACAGGTCTGAAAAAACACAATTAATTGGAAAAATAACCACTACACCAAACTCTTTGACTTGGGTTGTGGGATCTCCATCCCTGCAGGTATCCAAAAGTTATCTGGACAAAGTTTGGGTGTGGACCTACCAGACATGAGACCTGCTGGGGCTGGCCCTGAGGGCTAGAGTTTCCCATGAGCTCCAGCACAAATATACCCCCTGTTCCTCACCAACCTTGGTCTCCTTTCTCTCCTTTTACTCCATCTTTTCCATCTTTTCCATCCCGGCCAGGGAGCCCATTGTGGCCGGGGTAGCCGGGTGCTCCTCCCATCCAGTTGGCACATGGTGTTTTGGGGTCAGGTTGGGCATCCTCAGTGGCCACCTCTGTGCAATGGGGGGCCATCAGCAGCAGCGAGCAAAGGAAGAAGCCTGCTGAGCCCTTCATCGTCGGTTCCTGATGTGGACAATGGCTTTGTTAACTTTAAAGGGTAACAGGAAAAAATATACCAACAAACTATAAAAAAAAAAACCACCCTTGTATAATGGAGAAGGCACAGAACACTAGAGTTTGAATCAGTATGTCCGAAGGAAAGCAATTCTGCTTGCCCCAAGGGCCCTTCCACATCCAGCATGGTGCTGGCATGAGTTCCATGAGCTGAGCTGAGACAGGGCTCCTGGGAGCAGTGTGGACATCAGCCCGGGAGCACATCCAGCACAGAGGAGCAAACACCAGAGCTGCTCCCTGGGTGTTTGTGGGCTCTTTGCAGATGTAGCTGAGATTGAGCATAGCAGATACAAGGGTGTTTGTGGCTGATTTCTTTGCAAAGATCTGCTCAATTAGCCACAATAGGCTTTAACTTCTACCTGCTTGAGTGAGCAGCTGATTGAAAGTACAGGTCTGGCAGAGCCTTCCTCAAAACCTCTGATGATTTTAAGGTGAGCAAGTGGTTTATGGCTGTGCGTACAGCCTGCTGACCTGGGTCCAGCCAATGTGAACAGAAACTACAGCCAGGCTTTCTATCTCCTCTATCTCCTTTCTCTCTTAGATTCTGGGAAGACAAGTTTTGCAGTGCACTGTAGGGTTGTATTTTTCTGTAATCTAGTTGCCTTGTTAGTGAAAGCAATTAGTGTGACTCCCCAGAACAAGGTTGGTGATGAAACCCTACGGCCAGCTTGGGGCTTTGTTCTGATACTCCCAGAAATTTGTGGGACCTTGGTAAGTTTTGGGTCAGGCTTTTAGGAAACAGATATTTTAAAATGACTATTGTGTGATACTGGTCCCTAGGAGGAGATTATACCCTGGAACCGTAAAGGTATCCTGTTATGAGGCTTGTAAGTGACATAATAGGCAATAAAAAGTGAACAACAGCATGGCCTTTAGAGTCCCTTAGCTCTGTAATTTCCAAGAAAAATAGTATTTCAGAGCAATTCCTTTGCAGGGTTCATTTTCTTATGCAAGCTATTTGAATGTCATATTTTAAATAATGTCTCATTAGCCCTTGCATAATTGCTTCAAAGGAAGTTGAATAACAAAAAGGTTACCACAATTTTAGTTTTTGCAGGATATTGGGGGGGCTTGGAAGAAAACTTCAGAGATCTGGTTAATGATTGGTGGGTGGTAGCTAACAGATAAAATCAGGGAACTCCTAAAACTGGGCTCTGGCACTTCAGCAGCTGTGCTGGCTGGCACCTGGTGAGGGCTAGGAGCTCATTTTAGGGCTGAGGGTGCCATGGGGTCCAGTGCCCACAGTCTGGACCTTTAGCAGTGTTCTCCACGCTTTGGGAAGCAAAAAAAAAACCTTGTTCCTCTGCAACAAGGCAGGTAGCAATTGTCTGTGAACCAGAGTGCACAAGGGAAACAGGTGTCTATAAATCCTAAAAGTGGCTGGAATCGCACCCCCCTTGTGAGGGCATGTGTGTTTGGGCACGCTGTGAAATGGTCACTTAGCCATGCCCCCTGGACTTCACTAAGGGAAGGGGGGCCCCTTTATCCCTGCCTGGGTTCCCTCTGGCTCGCCCCCATATATGCACCCCTCCCAGATCTGCACAGGCTGTCTGAGGACATCTAACTGCATGAAAACACACTAGCGTTCACTAAAACTCTGCCCAAAATTGCATTTCCTGAACTGTGTTTTGGTGATTTTGTTTGGGCTAGTTCTGCTTTCTCATGTGCCTAGAATTCAAATATCATTAAAATTTTAGCGATACGTGCTCAATAGACAGCCTGAGAGCCAGGTCTTCATCAGAGCAAAATAAACCCCTCCTTTGAGGCTAGAAGCAGTGCGAATCTGAGGCAGCCCAAAGCAACTTGCCTGGCGGACGCCTGTCCAGCTTGCTCTGAAGGGCTCCAAGTGATGCCTCGCCCAAGAGCATCCCTGGGCAGCTCTTCAGTGTGATACATTACACTGGCTAGTTTTCTCCTTTCTAATAATAAAAGTGTTGTGATCTGCAAATAGAGAACTCCTCCTGTTGCTATGGTTTGACTGTACACAAGTAGTTTGCTTGTTTGAGAAACGAAGCCATTCTCTGGCATAGGGGTGTCTTACAAAGGGAAAGTTTTAAGCCATGCCTGCTAGCTCTGAGTTTAAACTCTGGTTTTGGTATGATATCCCTTTGCTACAGCTTTCCCATTTATTTTTGTCTTTCCATCAGATGCTCAGCAGCATAATATGGAGTAATCTGCTATGCTTGAATGTAAGTTGTGCCTTTCAGACAAGTAACAGATGAACTAAGTACTCTTGGTGGCTTTCAGTTAATGCAGTAGCTGCCAAGGGAACAAAAGCTCATTGGCATTATATGAAGCTTACGCATTTGTCAGTAGAAATCAACATATCATCCATAAGAACAATGCCATTCATAAGTGCTACTTAGTAATTCAGACCATGATTCAGAATTTAAATTCCACAGAATGCTATGTAAGTATTATATATTTTTATAGGTATAAAAAGAACTCTGCACAAAACTCACAAAAAGTCCATCTGTTTTCCAACTCCGGTATTTTCCTCAAAGGGTATTAACCTGGGGCTTGGCTTATGATGGTATTTTTCTTTTTGTAATTGCTTGTGGCATAGTTTTTGCTGACATTCCAGCAGTGACTTGTTCCAGGGGGCTTGCACCTTAAATCTGGGTGGTGCAGGTTTCTGGCAAGGAGCTGATAGGAATCGGGGAGATTTGGGGCAAACTCAGTCTTCCCGGGAGTCTTTGAGGAAAGAGGTGAATTGAAAGGTGCCAATGCAGTGCTCACTTTTAGAGTGATATACTTTTTCACTGTTGTTCCTGATTACTTTAGGGAGTTTTGATCTCTAAATAGCATTTCCAAAAACAGGAGTATGAATCGAGAGAGATCAGCTATTGGTTTAAAATACTCGCTGGCTATTCTGAGAATAACTAAGAAAGGAAACATCTTGTGAACAGAAAAGTCTGTCTGTCTCATTCAGCCCAAAAGAAGTGAAAATCCTGAAGTAAGTAAGAGGGGAAAATAAATAAATAAATCATGCTTACCAGCTGCTTTGAGTCCTAGTTGGCTTGCTGCAGTCCCTTTAGAAATGAAGTCCGGCTACCACATCGCTATCCCTAAGGGCATGAGGAGCTGTCAGCTCAGACGCTGCATTTTCCATTTGCTATTGCGCATGCTGACCTAAAAGTTGGGTTTTCCCATTAATTTTTCCTGGCCATCACGTAAGTTTTGGACCACTTATATAATCTGGTCACACTGCAAAAGATAGCGTTAATGGGGGAAAGAGGGGTTTGGGCATTTGACAGGAACCAAGGGAGCAGTGGTTTGCTGGAAAAGCCTGTGTAAGAGCCTCCTCATCCAGGGCTGGGCTTGTACAGCATGAGCTGCTGCTCTGTGGAAATTGGGAAATGTTGCTAGTAACTGATGGAGAAAGTGTCTGCAGCCTTGCATTAACGCACCCAAATGGGTGGGATTTTTCAACATGTTAGTAAATGGATTATTATGTGTGAAGTTTTGGCTTCTCCTTTTAATGGCAAGAGCCGTTCCTGCCCGGAGGCTGCTGCTGCAACCAAAGAAGGGCAAAGCAGCCCGAGGGGAAAGGCAGCACTGGGGAAAGAGTTTCATCTTAAGCCAGGCACACATGTGCCAGCACTGTTGTAAATCACTGGAGTAATTTCAGCCCTGTGGATGGCTTTCAACCTATCACACGTTTTGGCTTCAGGTCAAGACAAACTTCAGGTTTTTTTTTTCCCCCCTGTGTCTCTTTCCTTCCAAAACAGAGTTGAACCTTGGAGAGGGGAGGCTTTCCTCCCTCGCCCTGCTCTGGGACAGTTTAAGGTTAGCTAGGTGGAACCTTGGCAGACCTGGCCTCGCAAAATCAGACCAGGAAAAAATAGCGGACTGAGTGTTGTTGCAACTGGGCGTGGGGAGCTGGTGCCCTTGGGAGAGGGGAAACTCATCCAAGGGAATGTCAGCAGGATACTACCCTGTATTACTGAGTTGTTGTGAATACCTGGCTACCTGAAAGGACTGAAAGAATATATAAATGAACACATAAATAATTTCTTATATGTAGAGCTAGAAGCAGCCAGGGTGAATTTTGAAGTCCTGGGGAGAAGCATGCATAAGGGAGGAGCCACAGGACAGCTGCTTGTTGCCTGCCTTATTTTGGTCAGTCAAGGCTTTAGTCCTGCATTTGAAGAACTTGACTTTTTCTTTCTTTCTTTCTTTCTTTCTTTTTTTTTAATGATTTTTTTTTTCCATGCACCATTGGCACTTAAAAAAAAAATCCCTCGTGGAACCCCACTAACGTATAGATAGAGTTAGTTTTTTCAACATGTTAGTAAGTGGATTATTGTATGTGAAGTTTTTGCTTCTCCTTTTAATTGAGATCTGTTGTTTTCATATAAATCTGATTTACTAGAGCTGCATTTATGCATTTGTGTGAGTGAGTGACCCCACCATTTCTGTTGAAGCCTCATCTCCTTGGTAGTGAGACAAGAGGCTTTCAGCTGCTCTTTCCTGGAGTGTGAGCAAGAAAAAGCTGGTTTCCCTGCCAGCTCTCAACTTGAACCCCAAAATACATAAATGCAGTATTAATTAGGCTGCTAGGATTTGAAAATTAGACCTAACATATTTAATAGATAGTCCTGCAATTTCCTCATCGCCTTTCAATTCAGTAGCCAGGAAAACACCACAGTGATAAATCTTTCAGTGGTCCATCAATAGCCTCCCGAACGTTATCTTTGCCTCCCAGAAGAGGGGTGGGAGGCAGTGCTGTCTGTCTTGTGTATCTGTGAGGGCACAACCAGCTGATACAACCCCAGGTGCACTCACATTTATGTTGTCTTACATGCTTGGTTCGCAGGTTGCTGCTGGCTCCTGTTCCCACTGCAGAGGGAGATATTGTACAATCCACTGAGCTACTTGCGGTGTGGTTGGAAAACATTTAAAATGCCCCTTTCTCTGCCCATTGACAAGCAAAACCTGCCACCAAATGTGGACTGGACCATCAGTGCCTGTGGCTGTGGTGCTCAGAGACAGCAGCCCTGGTTGGGCCTGAGGTGTCTTTTTGGCATGGAGAGAAAGCTGTTGTCCCCAGGTCCTGCAATATCTTCTCGTCTCTGCACTGTGGTCCCCAGATCTCTGGTTTGGGACATGCTGCTGGTACCTAACTCAGTTACAAACCCTGTGTGAGCCTGACCTTGTTGTCTCTCTTGGATCTGATGCAAGCCTGCAAATATGAAAAAAAAAAAATAGAACTGACTTGATGGATTGTGGATTGTAGCTTTTGCTAAGAATTAAAAATAAGTAGAAAGTTATATTTAGCTATCTATAAACAGGAATAAAGTAGAGCAGGAGGCTTGTTATCAGCTGTGCTCCGTCAGTGTGGTCACGACCCTTGCTGAAGGGTGAAAAGCCACTTTGGTGGCAGGGAGGACAGGATGGCTGCTGCAGGAGGAGGTTGGTGGCTGCCCAGGATAGCGTGGCCCTGTGAGCAGGCAGTGGAAGGAGCCCCTGACTGCCCATCATTGTCCCTCACCACTGTGGAGCCCAGCACATGGGATTCCTTGTCCCTTCCTGAGGACACTCTACCCCCCCAGTCCCCAGCTCTGCTGGGAGCTGGCCCCTGCCCTGCCTCGGCTCACTGTCCCCCTGGGATCCCTGGTTCTTCCCTACTCTTTCCGCTGGCCCTGGATACTGCACGTCCCAGAAACAACAGTTATTCCCCACTTTGCTAAAAATGGCAAAAGCTGCTTATGCCATTTAGCGAGCTGGCTGATGGGCTGTTACGTGCTATTTTGGT
The DNA here is from genome assembly GCA_013398155.1 of Pedionomus torquatus. Classification (NCBI taxonomy): domain Eukaryota; kingdom Metazoa; phylum Chordata; class Aves; order Charadriiformes; family Pedionomidae; genus Pedionomus; species Pedionomus torquatus. The sequence goes on from VZRU01007633.1 coordinate 960,928, forward strand.
GCTGCCCGAGGCTGTGCACAGCAGAGAGACCACAACCTCCATGCCAGGGATGCTGCTGGCTCTGTCCCTGGGCACTGCTGGTGGCCCTGGTTGAGCCAACTCCACTTGCACAGCTAGACCAGACACTATGCCTGACCCTGCTGGGGTCCCACAGTCACCTGCATCAGGTGCAAAGCAATGGTGAGGACTGAGGAGCCAACACCAAAGAAAAAAACAGTAGAGCGGCTTGGTGCTGGTGCCACTGTCAGCCAGGATCCTGGCCACAAAATGCAGTTCTTCGTGACCCCATGCAATGATGTGCACCCAAATCCTTCTCCACATGACATCACACTTCCCTATAGTGGCTAATGATTAACGGGGAAGAGGAGCTCTCTCCTAGTGGGCAGGCTGGAGGGTGTCCGTCTGGTCTGGTGTGCCCTTGGGGGCCGCTCAGCCCCTTTTCCAGCAGTGCAGCTCCCTCAGGGTCCACCATGCTAGTGGGTACACAATAGCACAGTGGACCCTGTGGGGCTGGCACTGGGCTGCTGTGGCCATTTTTTGTCCCCCACAGTGTGTTCAGGCGTGTTCATTGGCGTGTGGTATAGCCACGCCTGTTGCAAGCCCATGGACCCTGATGTTCCTCCTGCATGAGCACAGGGAGGTGGCTTAGGTCCAGGGAGAGGCAGACCTGGCAGTGGTGGCCAAGGTGGGCCAGCCCGCAGGAGGGGACAAGGGTTTTATGGGGAAGCCTAGCTGGGCTGTGCATGGTGGGTTGCTCACCCAAGGCAATGGTAGTGTGGATCGGGAGCTCTGTGGGTACGTGCTACGGTGGGGATGCTCAGCCAACATTTGGCGACTACCAGAAGCCAGCAGCATGGCCAAACAGGGGGAGCTCTGGTCATCCCCTGGCTGCAGGACCATGGGACCCACCTGCCGCCTTTGCCTTTGCTAGAGGAATCCAGTCCGCTTTTCGGCAGCAGGGTTACCAATTTCTCAGCCCGTTTCACACAGACAAATGGGCTTTTTTCTTCCCTGTAATAGGCAGCTCGGACAGAGCAGCTCCCTGCCAGGCTTGAGCAACAACGTGTTTCTCTCTCATCCATCACAAATAAAATTCTCTGGCCTCAGGGGATCCCCACTTGGCTCCCAGCAAGGGATCTTGGCGCAGCAGGGTTTCTCATGCCAAAAGGGACATTGAGATGAATTTGTTCAGGAAACATGGCCCTATAAATACTGCCCAAAGGTCCTTTTATTAACGTTATAGCTGTTCCCAGGGCACTCGTTTCTGCACTGGCAGTTTGGGGTGCAGCTTTGGCTTCGCTAGGCTGTGCCAGGGAGACACAGCCAAGGGTTATACATGTCTCCAGCCAGCTCTCCTCTGCTCTCATGCCAACCCTCAGCTGAGCCAGGTACTGCCTTCTTTTGGCACAGTTTGGTCTTGTTTTGGGGTTCATTCTGGGCTGAAGAGAGGCTGGGTAGGGAACAGAATAACAACCTCAGTGGTCTGGTATGCGGAGCATTCCCCTGCAACATCCCCTGCCAAAGCTTCCTCCCCAGATTTCACTGCCAGCAGCGATCGCATCTTTCTGATGAGGCACCTGAAAGCACACCTCTGCCCGGCTCTCCCCTTCAGCTTCACTCCACAGGCTGAGCTATTAATGAGGTGTTTAACGAGATTTCTACTTGTCCATTAAAATGAACACCTCAGTGCCGGCGAGGAAGGAGAGCTTGCAGCTGATAAACATGCAGACCCCTGAAGCCTACTTGCGCTGGTCAAAAATGCATTTTTACAAAGCAGATAAATTATTTATTAGGAGAGCGTTTCTGAATAATTCAGGCACAGAGAAGAGCAGTTTCCTGTGCTCAGATGAATTCCCCTCATTGCCCAAGTCGGGCAGGCCCCTGGGCTGTGAGGTGTGGACAATAGATGGTGTTAAACTGCCCCGGTGCTGCAAGCCTGGTTTAGCACGGCTGAGGCTGGGGAGACTGGGGGCTGCTTTGTGGTGATCACAAAAAAGAGACATTGCTCGGGGAGAGAGCGTCAGGAGGATGCATGGTGGCTTGCTCTGGGACATCAGCACAGTGCCTGTCCTTGGTTGCACTGACAGCAGGGATGCTCCTGCCTTTCCTACCCTCTCAGCCCAGCCAGTGTGGCTGTGGGGTGGAAGGGAGCCCCCTCCCCAGACAGCTGGAAGAGAAAAAAAATGGAAGAGAAAAACTTTGAGGTTTGTTTGGGGCTTTGGAGCATTTGCACAACGTCGTGGAGCTCAATTACCATGGGCTACCTGGTCTACTTCAACTTTCTAGCCTTTTTAAAGGGGTGTTTGCTTCCTCCCCCCAAGCCTGTATTTTTTATAATTTTTTGTTGCTGAGGGATAGAAATGGCATAATCTTACCCAGTCATCACTCCCCATCACTGGAAATGTCTCTTTTTGGAGAAGAGTGTGGGGGCAAGTAGCTCCATGCTGGGGTGCGGTGCAAGCAGAAGGGGCCGCAGGACACTGGGGCTCCTGCTGCTGGGGCTTCAGGGAGACTCCCAGTTCTTCCCATAGCAGCCAGCTGGAACTGAGGACTCCTCGCAGGGGAGTTTTCTTTCTCTCTCTGTCCCTTCCCTCTTTTTGTCCCCCATTACAAACAGGACAGTGGCTCTCACTGCAGGCAGGTGTGTGGGTGTCAGCGCACCCAGCTCCTCTGGGCACAGTCCCAGGCAGGCAGGGTGCATGGCTCATAAATCACATGAGCCTCATGGCTCCATAAATCACATCCGTCATCTGCTGTGTTTGAAAACATGGCCTGGTGACAGCCCAGTGTCATCAACGTCCGTGTCTGCCCCACCACTGGGGTGAAAGTCAGGAGCCCACTGGTGACATAACATCCTCCTGTCACATTTTTCTTTCCATTCCACAAATGCACAAGAATTCTGTGTTGGCCATAATGGTTTTTCCATTCACTGTGATATCAATCCAGATCCACCAGCTCCAGTAGCCCCTGCCATGCATTAGCTGATGCCCTGCTTCTGGCAGCATCATGGATGCAATGGCAGGGTGGTGGGGCAGGGGGATGGGCAGTGGTCTCTGAATTTTGGAGCTTTTTTCCCTCTGCAGAACCCTTCTGGACTGTCACTCAACTGCCAATGAGACTGAATCCCTGTATTCTCAGGCCAAATGACTGGTCCTTGCCTGCCTTGTGGAAGTTCTATAATCAAATTCAATAATCTCTGCTTAAAAACAGCAGTGAGTTGCCAAGGGAAAACAGTTTGCTTGTTTCTCCCATTGTTTACAAAATCTAATCACTTAGAAGTGAGGACATGACTAATTAAAGGCAATATGACTCCTACATTATCTATAAAATGAAATACCGTTGTGGAATCTGAGTGATGCATATTTCACCAAAACACTGTAAATCTGATAAAAAGTGATTACTATATAGTTTGACTCTGGGCATTTCATGGCATAAATCATCACAAAGTGCTCTTTGGGAAGATGCAAAGAATGATACATCCCTGACACTTTCGATAGGGTATTTCTTTGTGCTTAGCAGAAGGCATTTATGGTTGCTGTAGAGTAGTAAAAAACTTATGATGTCTTTAATTATTCATTTTTATAAGTGCTTGTTCTCCTGATTTGAACAGCCAAAACCACACTGTGACTGGTTTCAGCAGTAAATGGGTATTTTGATTTTTTTTTTTTTTTTCTGGAATCGAATGACTTTGCCTCAGCTGCAGATTTTGCCTCTCTTCCCTGCAAAAAACAAATCTGGTTCACTCTCAGCTGTCTCAGCATTTTGAATGCTTCTTGCCGTAGAGAGCACCTTTCCGTCTGGCAGCCTGGGTGGCGTCTGGCCGACCCAGCAGCCTTCCTTCGCACTCGGGCTGCGGCACCTCGCCGGCTGCCTGCCAGCAGGTCTACGTGCGAGGCAGAGGAGCAGATCTGGCAGTTGAGAGCAGGCTGGGACCCTCGACGTGCTGTCCCTGCAGACACCCCAAGGAGCTTCAGAGGGCTGGGTGCCACATATTCAAAGTGTCATGGTTGGCAGTCCCTGTTAGAGCTTCCTCCCACATAGTTGAAATGCATGTTTTTAAAAACCTTTACAAATGCACATGCAAAGCATGCATTGGGTTGTGTCAGTGTCCTCAGGCTGCTGCTTGGTCGCAGCTAGATGCCAGGGACCCTCCGGTTCGGATGAGGCACAGGAGCCACGAGACCTGTAGTGCTGCTCATCTGGGCTTGAAGCAGGCGAGTATCCATACCTGCATGGAAGTCCTGTGGGACTGGGCTCCTGGACACCAAACCTACAGGCAAATGAGATGTTCTGAACCCTCCTGCTGTACCCCCACAGCTGCCTCCTCTGGCAGGACCGTGAGCCTCAAGGGTGTCCTGGTGTGCCAGGCTAAGATCCTGCTGCCTTTGCATCAAGAGAGTCTCCTCCAGCAAAAACAGTGGAGCTAGACAGGCAGGCAGGAATGAAAGCATTTTGATATTAAAATATATTTTCTGGTGCTCCTTTATAGGTTTTTAACATAATTCATATGTTCTCTCCTGGCCCATCGCCCACAGCCAGACACTCCCCTTCCTCCTCACTGCAGCATTTTTCGTGGATTAGGTTCAACTGGATAAATTCATCTCCTTTTGTATTTATAATCCCTATGAGGGTGGTGTCTTTAATGGAGAATATTCCTTCTCATTGCTTTGGCAAAGCAAGTAGCAGCTCCCTACTGTGTCTCTTCTCACATGACACAAGGTTCTCTGAATAGCAAAGAGAGAAAACAAAAAGGATCTAAGCTCTTTTTTTTTTTTTTTTTCCTTTTTTTATTTCCAGGCAGCTACAGATATCCACCTCATGGAAAATTTCCCCCAATACTTTAGTTTTTTGCTTTTCATGTTCTTGCATCTTTGAGGCTCTGCCTGTGAAGCACGCTGCTGGCTCACTGGAGACAATTTCTTTGACTCCTTTGAGAGAAGCAAGAAATGTTTTTTTCTTCCCCAGACACAAAGAGGAAAGATTAGAGAATTGAAACAATCAAAATGAAGCATGATTCATCATGGGCAACACCCCAGTACCTGCCATCTGGGACTGCCGTGGGCCTGTACAGACCTTACAAATGGTTCAGCTAAGAAGCGTAGTTTAATTCCTATCATGGCAAAGCCATTGCCTGCCCAATGAAGACTGCTGGCTTGAGGCAGGAATGAGTGTTTGTGGCATTGCCTCTGTTTCCCAAGCCAGGGCAGAGCAGCAGTGCCCACCAACCCTGGGCTCTTTCCCAGCCCTCTGGCTCTCTCTGGGCAGGAAAACCCTCAAGCAAAATTCCTGTTGGTGGCTTTGTGGGAGACCACTGATGGCACGTGGTGCTGAGATGCCACCTTCCAAAAACAAAGGGTTCACTTGTCCAAATGGGCACCAGCCTGGGCAGGTGACACCGGTGCCATCACTGTCCCAACCAGGTTTCTGCTGGTGTCTGCAGTGACATGAGGCAGAATCCCAAACCCTGCGGCTTGTTTGTTGTCTCTTGGCTTGCTCTCTGCAAATATTTCTATCAGGCTGAACCACAAATAATTGCTCTCAGTTTTGCCGTTTGGGTTTGTGATGAGCCTGCAAACGCCAATGTGTGTTTGCTGGAGATAATCAGGGGGCTTTTGTGCTCAGCAGCTTTGTCATCTCTCACTTTCTCCCTTTTGTTTCTGGGCTTTGTTCATCTCCCACCTTCCCCTCTGTGCCCAGTGCCTTTTCTGATACCTCTGAAATTAACTGACTTCACATCTTGGTCATTTTTTTTATATTTGTTTCTGGAATGTAGAAAAGCAGCGTCTCTGCACGTGTCCCTTGGTGATTGCTGCTCATGCAGCGTGTGTCTTTATGACTCAATTAAAAATGTGATAAAGTTTCCCCACCAGATCCTGCCATCATCCTGGGAAAGCATTTTCTACCTTGATAGCATTTTCCAGTTCATGAGTGCAGCGTATTAGAACAGCCTTTCCCTTTGGGACAGCATGCTCTGGCTGCATTGTAATGACTCCAAAATACAGAGTGGTTCTGACTCTCTGAAGTGGAGAGAAAGAGTAGCCCCAAGGCCATTCCTCCAGCTAAGCATTTCTCTAAGACCGAGATTACCTTTTTGAAGTGGAATAAATGCAATTAAGTTAACCATAGTGGCTCTCTCCTCTTTTTCTTCAGCAGACCCTGCCACCTCACAGCAGGACACTCAGGTCCCCTCGTCTATACACGTCCATGGGCCCTGGCTCTCCTGCTTCCCATAGCAGCTCTGTCATCTGCAGGGAGCTTTTTTACGCACTTATCAAAGAGAAGCACCAACCATGTTATAGCACAGTAAAAAATGGTTCTTTCCCTGTCCTGTTTATTTTACCCAGCTTCTCTGAATTTGTCCATTACTCTTCTTGCTGTCTCCTGCACTGTTCAGTTGACATTTGTTTCCCCCCTCACCGCTTTCTGCATATTCAGTTATTTGCAGATGTTCTTGAGCAGAAGGTGAACCCAGCAACATCCAGATCATATTTTCAACTGCTCATGCTGGAGGGCAGCACAAGTTAGCCTGTTAATCTAATAACAGGGCTGTGGTTGAGACCTCTTGTGTGATCAGATTTTCATAACTGGCGGGTTAAGAAAAGCTGGCGACAAGAGGCAGTAAAGGAGCAAGGGTAGGAACCTGTCTCAGCTGCAGCCCTTCTGCATCAGTGAGGCTGCTGCATGGTCCAGCCTGGGGTACAGAAATCCTCCTGCTTTTTTCCCGTACAGAGGCAGGGTGTGGAATCTAGGGATTCAGTGACCCTCCCAGTCAACTGGTGAGTCAGCTCCAGAGCGTGGAAGCCTTTGATGTACTTTGTTTTTGGTATTGCTCAGCCCCATCCTCTCTGTTTGGGCTCTCTGACCCATTGGTTCCTCCACAGCCTTTCTTGCTCCTGAACTTGGGAGCCTGCAAAGCTCTTTTCATGGGGGGCAGCCAGTGAGTTGACAGTTGGAGAAGAGAGGGGGGATGTCTCATTTCATGGGAAAACTTTCTCTTCACAGTGAATCTGATTTTGAAGGTGGAGGCCTATTGCTGACTCCTTGCAATAGGTGGGGATTTATCTGCAGTCACTGCTCAGCTACTCTGTTCTCTAAGAAGGCCACCTGTGAATTGGTTTGCACGCATGATATAGTCTAAATGGCTGTTTCCTGAAGCCGTGCCTTCCTCAGAGTGCAAGGAGGTGAGACTGGATGATTTACCTCTGGAGGAAGTCAGCTGAAGCCTCCAGCACAGGAAATGGTTTGATGCTTGTCCCATCACAAGAGATACCTCTTATTCTCAGCATGGGGAACATGTCTCTTTTGCATACTTGTTTAGCTCTGAGCATAGGCAAAAGACACCATCTTTTTATTTTCCACAGAAAAGAAACCGACTCTGTTGTCTCTCTGAATTTTCTTTGAGCTGTGTACTTTAACTGTTCCCTCAGGTTGTGTCCAGACACTGGGGAGATGTTTCTCAGGGGGGTGTGCATATTGAACAGGCTGGTTAGGGTCTTGCAACCTCCTCCTGTCACCAAGGAAACCCTAGAGGTGGCACCTGCATCAATGCCTTGGTCAGATTGGACTGGGTGGAGGGATGTCAGCAGGGCTACAGGATCTCTTCAGTGTCAGATGCCCTGTTTCAAAGCTCCCTTTGACTCCAAAGGGAGAGCAGCAGGAGCTATCTCCCCTCCGTGTAGTCTAAGGATGGCTTAGTGGTGTCCATCCTACCTCGGTCTTTCCTCCCCTCCCCTTGCCATGTTTGTGCTGTGCATTGCTCAGGGCAGAGACCTACTCAAAGGAGGCAACCATCCCTTGAGCAAATCATACAGAAATCTCCTTTATTGGTGACGAAGCCCCCCTAACTGTTCATCTGGTTCATCTAGAAGTATAGATGGCTACCAGATTCTTCTTCTCTGTGTACTGTGTATGTGTGCTCTATTCCTCCACAGCAAAAGTCTTTATTTAGTTTCATACTTCTGCAAACCAGCCTTGCTCCTTACACATGCAGCAGCTCTGCCCACAGGTAGGTTCTGTGCTGCTCTGTCTTTATTTCCACNTGTTTCCCCCCTCACCGCTTTCTGCATATTCAGTTATTTGCAGATGTTCTTGAGCAGAAGGTGAACCCAGCAACATCCAGATCATATTTTCAACTGCTCATGCTGGAGGGCAGCACAAGTTAGCCTGTTAATCTAATAACAGGGCTGTGGTTGAGACCTCTTGTGTGATCAGATTTTCATAACTGGCGGGTTAAGAAAAGCTGGCGACAAGAGGCAGTAAAGGAGCAAGGGTAGGAACCTGTCTCAGCTGCAGCCCTTCTGCATCAGTGAGGCTGCTGCATGGTCCAGCCTGGGGTACAGAAATCCTCCTGCTTTTTTCCCGTACAGAGGCAGGGTGTGGAATCTAGGGATTCAGTGACCCTCCCAGTCAACTGGTGAGTCAGCTCCAGAGCGTGGAAGCCTTTGATGTACTTTGTTTTTGGTATTGCTCAGCCCCATCCTCTCTGTTTGGGCTCTCTGACCCATTGGTTCCTCCACAGCCTTTCTTGCTCCTGAACTTGGGAGCCTGCAAAGCTCTTTTCATGGGGGGCAGCCAGTGAGTTGACAGTTGGAGAAGAGAGGGGGGATGTCTCATTTCATGGGAAAACTTTCTCTTCACAGTGAATCTGATTTTGAAGGTGGAGGCCTATTGCTGACTCCTTGCAATAGGTGGGGATTTATCTGCAGTCACTGCTCAGCTACTCTGTTCTCTAAGAAAGCTGTTAAAATGCTGCTGATGGGTCAGAAACAATAAGCAATGTTTCATAAACCTGATGAAGTTTTGGTTGTGTCCTTTTGTTTCTTATAGCCACTTCAGTATATCACTTACATGAACCTTAAGGGTTTTGATGTCCATTATAGCCACCTGTGAATTGGTTTGCGCGCATGATATAGTCTAAATGGCTGTTTCCTGAAGCCGTGCCTTCCTCAGAGTGCAAGGAGGTGAGACTGGATGATTTACCTCTGGAGGAAGTCAGCTGAAGCCTCCAGCACAGGAAATGGTTTGATGCTTGTCCCATCACAAGAGATACCTCTTATTCTCAGCATGGGGAACATGTCTCTTTTGCATACTTGTTTAGCTCTGAGCATAGGCAAAAGACACCATCTTTTTATTTTCCACAGAAAAGAAACCAACTCTGTTGTCTCTCTGAATTTTCTTTGAGCTGTGTACTTTAACTGTTCCCTCAAGTTGTGTCCAGACACTGGGGAGATGTTTCTCAGGGGGGTGTGCATATTGAACAGGCTGGTTAGGGTCTTGCAACCTCCTCCTGTCACCAAGGAAACCCTAGAGGTGGCACCTGCATCAATGCCTTGGTCAGATTGGACTGGGTGGAGGGATGTCAGCAGGGCTACAGGATCTCTTCAGTGTCAGATGCCCTGTTTCAAAGCTCCCTTTGACTCCAGCTCAGAAGGTATCAGCAGGAGCTATCTCCCCTCTGTGTAGTCTAAGGATGGCTTAGTGGTGTCCATCCTACCTCGGTCTTTCCTCCCCTCCCCTTGCCATGTTTGTGCTGTGCATTGCTCAGGGCAGAGACCTACTCAAAGGAGGTAACCATCCCTTGAGCAAATCTCATACAGAAATCTCCTTTATTGGTGACGAAGCCCCCTTAACTGTTTATCTGGTTCATCTAGAAGTATAGACGGCTACCAGATTCTTCTTCACTGTGTACTGTGTATGTGTGCTCTATTCCTCCACAGCAAAAGTCTTTATTTAGTTTCATACTTCTGCAAACCAGCCTTGCTCCTTACACATGCAGCAGCTCTGCCCACAGGTAGGTTCTGTGCTGCTCTGTCTTTATTTCCACCGTCTGCATGTTCCTTCTGACCATTTTCTGCCTTCTTGCTTGGGGTAGTTTTTGCAAGAAACATTTCCTCAGACCTATTTATGCCCTTTTTTGGCCTGTTTCTGTGGTTTCCATGCTGTTCTGCTGTGATACCGCTCTGTTTTCCTGCCCTGCCTTGCAGCCCCTCTCATCCACATGCTGTGGGTGCTGCCCTGTTCCAGCTGTGGCTTTCTGTATTCAAGAAGGAATATTATGGCAATCTCTTCCTCTATTTTAAGTTTCCAAGCCTGTTACAACCTGAGTGAAAGCTTCCCCTGTCCTCCAGAGCAGCACATTTAATTTGGCTGTCTCTGTGCTGTGTATAAAAGCTTCTGTGCAGGTTTCCTTATCCTTTTCTTTTTCTCAAATCCAACATTTAAAAAGTTTAATTTAATCTATGAATGTGATATCTTTAAAATCCATGTAGTGCAGTTTGGTAACCTGCTTACCTGTCTCTGCTTAACAGACATATTGCCTCTGATTTTGACCTATTAAATAAACAATGTGGCTTTTATTCATCTTCCCTATCCATCTGCCTTCTTGAAAAACTGAATCTTTTCCAGATGTCACAAGTATTTTGGGGAGGCTGAGCTAGATTAGATCTTATAGCTACTCTCTTCCACACTCTGCACCTACCACTTCTGCTTTTCCCACCTGTTTCCATCTGCTGCACCTCTGGCATGGTGCAGCATCATGGTCACCAGGAAGGCTTTGCAATGGGATTAGAATGAGTCACGAATATTATACAGGGAAAGATTTCCATGTTGCTCTCGGGCTGCTGCCACTAAAATAACAGCTGCTCTAAACTTGAACGACCTTTCAGGTGGAGCCTTCCAGCATTTGCAATCCAAACCCCTGGAAGATGAGGCTGCAAACCACAGCCCCCTTATCTAAATCCCTGTGTGTGGATCTCTGCTGACCCTGGCCCTTTTGCTTTGTTCCTGTGAGTAAACACACCTGCATGAGAAAATAAGGCCAACGGCTGCAGGTGGCCTTTGGCCAATGCATTCAAAGATGACTTGAGAAAAGCTTGAGTTTTCTTTCAGGGCAGGTGCTGTCAAGGCTCCCTTGGAGGACAGGGGCTGGGGGGCTTTGGTGTTCATCCCACTGGTGCGTGGCAAAGCCTGCTCACCAGACTTCTTCCCTTTGCTGACCTTTGGCTTTGTCCCCCCATGCAGTAAACCCGGGCCTGAGTCTCCTGGTAGAGACAGCAGGGATGCACCCTGTCACCCTGAAACAGGAAGCGGTAAAAGGCTACATCTGTTTTTACAGCTCAGTTGACTATGTTTATCTAATGTTCTTATCTAATAGTGAGTCTTCGGCTTCCTGTCTTATTGTGGGTAATGCAGAAATCATCTTGTGAACCTCATTTCCTTGAGATCTGTTTTCATTTCACTGCTTCCCCTTCACACGCCTTAATGTAAGCAGCTCTCAGGTCACATCCTATTTTGAAGTTGCATCTTGGAAAAGAAGAGATGCAGGAGATGTGGGTGGAGAGGGATCAGGGATAACTCCAGGAGCAGTGGTGTCTGTGGATTTGCAGTTGGTATCTGTACAGCAACAGATGGAAGGATAAAGCTCCAGAACAGATGGAGAGGACAGTTACCATGATGCTGAGGGACAGAGCCTGGGCTGGGGCCAGCACACCTCCATGTGCCAGCATCAAGGGAGCAAGTGTTGTGTACCCAGAAGGGCAGACAGCTGCTGCAGTGGGTCTCCAGGCGGAAGGACACCCTTAAGGATACTGTCACAGACTGGAGTAGCCAGCCTCCTCTGAGCTTTTCTCTTGTTAAGTGCTCAGAAGCAGGCATGTTTTCTTCTTCTCTGATCTGGCGGATTTCTAAGCACATACAGGTGGTGGAGAGCACAGGACAAGGGAGGGTTGTGTTCCCTTTGCTCTGAGCCGGGCAGCCTTCATCTGCCCCTCTTTTCTAATTAGCAAGTTGGTCAGAGTACTACCTTTTGAGTTGAAACCTCATTGTGGTGGTCCTGTATTCATGCAGACATGCTGGGAGGGTTGGTGAGGAGTGTCTTCTCGGCATTGGGAGTATTGCACAGTCTGGTACCTCCTGCAGCACTTGGATGCACATCACTTCTCTCTTCCCTCCTCCTTTTGGACTCTTAAGCCACACCCCTGGCAGGAGATCCTCCTTCAATGGCAGCCCCCCAACTCAGGATGAACTGCTGTGCAGATCTTGCAGGGATGACAAATGTGGATGCTGAAGGCTGCCACTGGACCAGTCCAATTTCCTTCCTTGCATTGATGCTGTCTCCACACAAGTCTTTTGGGAACTGCTGCCTTTGCTGTGATCCTGCCCTTACCATGTGAGGAGAGGGCTTAGCCTGAAGCCTGCACACCTCTGCATCAGGTGCATGGCTGTGGGAAGCAGGGACCGGGAAGGAGCTCGGAGGATGCTGAGCTCCCGAGCTGGCCATTATGGAGTGTCATGCTAGAGTCACCTCTATCACACTAGTGTGGAGTTTGGCCTATGTCATTGAGGAAAATTTTGTGGCAGTGATTTTGTCCATGCCTGCATGGGGCCATTCTGAGGCTGAAATGGGCCATGAGCAAGCAGTGAGGCCAACATGGCTGGGAAAGTGTGGGCAAGAGGCGCTGCAGCAGTGCTTCAGAAAGCTATGTGCACAGCCAAAGAGGGTGGTGAGGAGTCACGCACAAAAAAACACGCAGAAAAGTTGTGTGACATGAACATAGAATTGTGTTACATGGAGATTGAACCACAAGTGGTTGAGAAGGTAGCAGTGAGCAAGTGCAGATAGTAAAGGAAAAGAGCAAGTGTTAGAGAGATGAGAGAAGCACCTTGCAAGACTGTGGGCACTAGGACTGAAGCCTCCCTTGTTAGAGGAAGTGGAAAACATGATAAAAGAGAGAAGAGAAGGCTGTTGTGATGTCTATAGGTATAATTAAGGTGTTAAATGCATGAAAGACAAATATCAACATGGCATTAAAAATAAAATATATCAAGAAAGCATGAGCCAGGCAGGCAGTACCAAAAAATTGGTGAAAGAAAAGGGGCACAGCAACTGTGAAGAAAGATGATCCTCATGTCTAAACGATGGGAGAGAAGTAGGGTTCTTGTCAACACTATGCAAAATTAAAATGAAAGTAACTTGGGCCAGTCTTTCAAAAAGCAGAGGGTGAGACAGACTCTTTTAAGAACAGGGTGAAGTTCCACTGATGCTCCTGTGGCTGGAGAGTGAAGTGCAATAGGAAACGAGCAAGGAATGGAAGATGTTTGCCATTCTCCTCAACTTTAGAAAGTTCCCTCTTCCAGTTTCCAGGAAGGATTACAGTGAAAGCAGCAGCAATCACCTGCTCCTCCTAGTGTGCTAATTACAACCACAAATGTGCAGGATAGGAAGCTCCTGTGATGCCCAGGGAGTTGGAAAGGAGGCGATAATTTTAAGTCAATGCCAAAAGGAACCATCTTCTTTGTTTGATTTCTTTTTTCTTTTTATTTCCCCTCCTCCATGATTTATTTAAACGTTCTGCGTCAGGTGGTTCCTCCTTTGAATGAATAGGTGCATCCTGTCTGTATGGGAGCTGCTGAGGAGGACACTAGGTGTCCAATACAAGGTGTTGATGCTGAGGAGGACTCCTTACCCTGCCCTGGGTCTGGAAGAGCTGAGCTGGCAGCTACCAGGGAGGGGATGAAGAGCAAGGGGTTGTCACTTCAAACCAAGGTATGCAATGGCTTTGCAGGCACAGCCACCTGTGAACAGGTAGTTGTAAAGTGCAGCTAAGGTCAGGTGGGTGGCAACAAGGCTGTGCTTTGAACACAAGTCCCTGTGGCAAAGCACAGTCAAAGCCTCTTTATATCAAGGCAGTTTGAACAGATAATCACCAGCAGTTTACCCCACACTAGCTGTAAATAAGGGAGCTTAGAAAGGCCTCTTTCTGAAGGTAGTTTGCACCCAAACTGATCACACCAGTGCTCTGCTTTCCTGCCATGCTAGTAGGATAACTGGGACTTTGTTTCTCCTATGTCTCAGTACTAACTTGAAAGTTGTACTTGAGTTTCTTGAGCACTGCACACAAAAGTAGAGAGGCCACCAGCTAAGAAGATGTTGTGTGAATCCTTGGGAGGCCGTTGTGGACCCACACTTAAAAAGTTTCTAAAGCAAACCAGAGTAAATGGCTCAGGCGAGCCATGTTTAGGAGGCAGGAGGGCTGTCCCAAACATTTTGCTTGTGCTTATATTTTTTTACTCTGGCAAACACACCAGAGCTGGTATAAATAATTTCCTGGGAATTCCTGTGTATATATTATCAACCAGTGACATCTTTATTTGTCCCAACTCCTTGTTTATCTGAGGTCAGAGAAGAACCCCCTATATGTTTTCTTTCAGCATCATAAACATCACTTATCTCTTGCCTCAGCTGCATGATTTCAAGTGGGCTGTGGGTCCCTGGAGTTGTTCCAGTGCTTTTAGGCATATTGTATTTTCCCATAAGTGCTCTGGTGCTAGTGCTTATCCTGCAGAGCAGGGTTTGCCATCAACAGCATTTAGCAGCTCTCCTCTGGACCTTGAATCTTTCTGTCCTGACATGGGGAATGGTCCCTTCTGGTGCCAGGGCAACCTGGCTGCAGCTGATCCTTCATCACTTCACTCCTGCGACATCCCCTCCTCTCCTTTGGGAAGAAGGGAAGTGTGCAGGGATGTGGGAGGACCGAGGCATGGGCAGCCTGGCTGTCGGCCTGTGGTTTGCAGGGCGATGGGAAGAGGGAAGGTTTTCTTTGGATCCTGGCCAGTGTAACCTAGATTTCAAATCTTTTATGTTGTTTACCTTGACTAGCTAACCTGCTGGTGCCTCAAAGGGAAGCACTGGGTATCTGCTGGATTCATGCCTCATTAATTGTATGGTGTTAGGGGAGACATACTTCTGACAAGGGGATTAAAAATCTGTCTGGGTGTGCTGCTCTTCTTTTTCTTTTCTTTTTTCCCCCTGTTTTTGTTACCTCTTTTCCAATTTTTTTCTGATAAACCCAATAGTAACGTAATAAGTGCTACTGAATCAGTCCATCATAAGCATGGTGAAGGACTGCTGTTTCTCTAAAACAGCATACATGTTGTGAATTCTGAAGAGAGAAAACTTTAATTATCCTTGTCATATAAGAGACGATCCTGGGAAATTTTCTGGGTGTGGTGGGCAGGAAGAACAAGCCCTTGCGACAGAGAAGAGCCTGTTCTCTCTGGTGTAAGAGAACAGCAGGGTCTGACTGCTCCTGCAGCACTGGCAGAGGAAGTGCCAGACTGAAATTGGCTGGTGATGCTGCAATGTAGAAGTGGCATTGAGGTAAACATTCACTGCTGCTGCTGGGAGAGGCTGAAAAGGAGCAGCCATTGGCTTGGGGGATGCTACTACCTTGTGTGAATCCACTGCCATTTGTCTTGTGCTCTTAATTGGCACCATGCAGGCAATGAACCCTGCAGGAGATGTGGGTACCAGTGGCTTGGAAGGTGTTTGTGTGCTTAGATTTGTTTCCTCTGACTGGCCTAGGGCAGCACACGTAGCTGCATGGTGTTCCTTGTCAGAGATGCAGGAGTTGTATGGCTGATGGCCACTGGAGTGATAACAGACTTTTTTCTTCCTTTGGAGTATTTTGGAAATCAGCTCCCAAAAATTACATCTTGATGTTAAATTGCAGTAACAGACTGGCAAGTTGTCCTGATGACCTCCATTCTGTGCTTCTAGTAGAACAAAATTCCAGATATTTTATGAAATCACACAGTTGCAGGGCTCAGGGTGAGCATGGTCTCAGTCCAAGTCCCCAGTTTGTCACACTGGGGCTGATTTGGAGTAAATTTTGCTTTGAGGCTACAAGTGCAGCCAAGTGCCACAAGCATCAGCATTCTTGGAAAGTGCCTTTCTAGGCACTGTGTGAGATCTTTTTAATCCTGTTTTGGATGTAGATTAAAAAGTTAGCAAGCCAGATAGTCAGATCCTGTTGGATACTTTGCCTTCCCTATTGTACTTTCTCAGCTGAGGATTCAAAGTACCTGTCATCTTATGTGTAGCATAGATGCAGGACAGGCTGTAATCAGCATTTCCAGCACCCTTACAACACCTTACAACAAACTTCTCTTGCATCTCTTCAGGAAACCAACATCAATACTGAACATACAAGAGTTTTATTTGTAGATCTTAAGATCCTCTGAATGGCAAGTTCTAGAATCAGAAAGGAGGAAACTTGAGTTTCTGAGGAAGTATCACAAAATGAGAGACCCAAGACCTCTCACTACCCACCAGTTCTTTGGAAATCTTAAAAATGCAGAATCTGTGGCATGTCACTGAGTTGAGCAACACCTTGCTGGGTTTGTGGCCAAACTTTTCATGCTCATGAGTGTGGATCAACACACTTAAGGGCTGTAAATTCTGTCTGTGAACTTCCACATTTGTAACTTGAAAATGCCCTTATCTTGCAGCTCAGTTCAGGATCTCAAGGTGTAAAGCGTGTTAAGGATGCAGGTGCATATACAATAATTAAACTATGCCCAGGAGAACCAAGGGGAAATAGCTAACTTTTAATGGGAATGACACGTGGTAAAAACATCCTGCTGCCTCCCTGCTAGGGACGTTGGAAGAGCCATACACCTTCCAGTGCAGCATTGCACCACAACATGTAGTTGATGCCTTCAGGAAGAAATTTTACACTTTCATAAATTCAAAGCAGCAGTCTGGATTTAACTGAAAGAAGGGATCACATGGTAACATAGAGTTTGTAGAAGCATGTGGGACCCTTTGGTCAACTTTTGTCAACCAGTCAGTTGGCTTTGTGTGAGTTCACTAAAAAGGAAGGTAAGCAATGATTTCTTTTCTTAAGACTTGTCTAATACATCCTTTAATTTCAGCCCTGCTGTAGGGAGTCACACAATCAATCGACATGTGAAGACCCTGCAGAAGAATGCAAGGCTGTGAAAGGCCACTCACAGCTGCCTCTCTTTGCAGTGGACAAGGAACTGGGAGAGGTGATGCCTTCGGGTAAGCAGAGCCAAAATCTCTTGCCCAACCCAAAGCACTCCTCGCGTATACTGTGATCTCAATGCTAGGTATAGCACCACTCTGCAGACCAGATGAACCTGGAAATGGTGGTTTCTGCTGAGGTCGCCTTTCTCTGTTCAGTGTCTGTTGAAATTGATGTATCTTTAAAGGTTTCTTAGATTTACTCCACTGAGTTCAGCTCAGATAAGTTTTTAATTCTTCAACTTTGCCCATAGATACACCAGGGAGAGAACGAAGTAGCTACGCTGGATTCATGGTTTTTCATTCTGGGCTGGAAAATTTCCTCTATAGGAGGATGTTCAAGGAGACCCCTTGCATTTGTCCGGGAGTGTCGGGGAGTTGTATATCGTCATGTGAACCACTTGAAAATATTTTGTTGAATTTATTCTTCAGTTAACTAAGTTTTTTTCTGGGTGTTCCGTTTTGGTTTTTTTCCTAACAAAGTTAAGAGAAATATTTCTATTAAATCGAGAAAAACACTTCAAATTGAGTGATTTCCATGTTGGAGTTCTTGTTTTTCATTAAAACGTTATGTTATCACTAATGGTGGGTGCTGACAGGAATGGCTGAAGTGTCTGATTTTAATTTTTTTTTCAGGGGTCTGACTGGAGTGCCTTGTAATGAAACAGTTTAGTGCACACAGTCTAATTACTATAGACTGACAATCAAACAGGATGACTCAGCCAGCCCCAGACTAAGCTCATTTGATTTTTGAGCCATGTGGTTTGTTTGTATTTCACACGGGGACAAGAGAACAAAATTAGAACTCACCTGTAAAAGCGGCTTCTGGCTCAGAATGTTCCTCTGGAAAAGAAAAAAAAAGACCCTGCAAAACTTCTGACATGGTCACGGTGCCCTGATGTGCTTTTTTATCTTTGACCCGTAATGGTTTACAGTACAGAGAGGAGAGGAGAGGAGCTTGGTGTGTTACTACTTCAGGGTTGTGCAATTCACCTTCATCGGTAAGACTGTTGTCTTCCTCCAAAAAAACCCAAAAAACCCCAACCAACCAAAAAAAAACCCAACCCCAACATAAAACCAAACCACAAACCAAAGGCTAAGAAACCCAGAGTCTCTGGAAGCTATTCACTTGCTTCAATGCAAATTCAGGCAAATTTGGGTTGATTTTACACAGAAGAAATATCAGGGCTGGGCAGGCAGGCCACCCTCATCTACGCTATTGACCAGCAGCAGTTACTTTGCTCTGTAAATATTTCCATCAGGATGGGCCCAGTTTGAGCTCTGCCTGAACTGCAGCTGGACTGCATGCCCAGTGACCCTCCGCTTGAGCAGGGATGCCTCTCAAGGTTTGAGATCCCCTACCTGAGGGCATCCTTCCTTGCCCAAGGCGAGAGATCTCTGACTTGCTGCAGATCCTTGGGAAGTGACTGATGACACGCTGAATTGATACTAATGAAATGCTATTAATCCATGTAGCTATTCGATATTAATTGTTATAAGCTTTCTATAGACAATTCCATTAGACAAAAGCTGTTGTCCAAGTCTGAGACTAAGATTGGACCTAGCTGTACCTAGGCTCCATCAAGCATTTGAAAGCACGGGGATCCACTCTGAACCTTGTGACTCAACGGCAGGGTCTTTCTTACCCTTTGTGTCTCTGGTCTTTGCGTGAATCACTCTGAATCTAACTTGATTCTAATTTGGTTCTCCCTTGTATGTTTCTTCCATGCAGTAATTAATAAAGTGAACCTTGTTATCAAACTTATTGAACCTTGCTAAACCCCTGTTAAACTTTGTTAAATTCCATCAAACTTATTGAATGCTGTCAAATTATTATTTTACGTCAAGAAAACATATTGCTGCCTCTGTCTTTTGAGTGAGGTGTATTCCACTCATCCATGACAGCTGGGGATGGGACTGCTGATGTTGTCATGTCTCAGGTGTGACAGCTGCATTCCCCTGTCTGCAGAGTGAAAGGCAGCTCTTCTAGGGGCAGCAAGTCTTAAAAGAATGGGCACTGGCCTCTGTTGACCCAAAAGAACAAATACTGACCATGTAGCACCTGCAGGCAACTGCACTCTTCTGGCTAGCCTAAAAAAACAAGCATCCATGAGAAATAAAACAGAGTTCTGCAGGGAGAAGTCTCTTGCCTGTGAGCCTGGGCTGGGGAATGCTGCTCTTGGACAAGGAAATTCCCCTTACTCATCCTAAACCTCCCAGACTGTGGGCTGCGACCCAAGGAAGACATCCTCCTCCTCTATAACACTGATGGGTGATGGGACCATGGCAGGCTTCACCTCCGGGAAATGAGTTTGTGAAAAATTGCCAGTCCTGCCCTGTCCCTTTCTGCTGGCAACAGTTATGTGTGGGAAAACCCAGTTACCTCCTGCTGTCACCTTGGTTGCTTCATGGCTTGCAGTGTAGGTGGTACTGGACTTTTTTCCAGAATTATGATATTGCTTTAGATGTTTAAGAGGTAATTTAAAGGTGCTTCAGCTGAATTATGAATTTATACTGGTTTTTAGAGGACAGCAGGTTCTGTAGCAATAGCAAGGACCTCAGGTTCCCCTGCTGAGGTTGTGTAACCTGTGTGATACTTTCCTGCAGAAAGGGAGTTTCTTGTTTTCAGAGTTAGAAGGGCTAACTTACCTTTTCTCTTAT